>JAQPPZ010009900.1:0-22757 GCA_028583015.1 Wollemia nobilis
GAGCATGCAGAGGCGCCACTTGGCAGCCATGGCCTTCCAAGGGAGGGAAGATTCCTCCTGTAGACACCAAAACAGCACCAATCCGATTATGTGACTGCAAACACTGATCGCTTTGACACACATAGCCCCCAGGGCAGCCCTCAGAGGTTAAACAGTGGTCCTAACCACTTTTATAGCAATTTTGTAAGGTCAAAAGGCAATTTGGCACATTCAGGCACTTTGCTCAGTATTCGTCTCACCCAGGGACGAATTCTAACTGGGATTCGTCTCACCCAGGGACGAATTCTAAATTCGTCTTTGGTCAGGATGAATTCTAGGTTTAACGGGAAAAAATAAGAATGCCGCCAAGTGGCAGCCAAGGACAGTCAATTATTGCCTCCTACCGTGCATGCGCGTGTAGGTGGGTAGATTGGCAGTTAGAGGACTGTCACAAAGGCAGTCATGGAAGCCCAAGTCAGGGAGGAGTCTCCTCCCTCTTGGGAAGGCATGGCCACCACATGGCATCCCTGCATGCCCCTCCAAAGAGACCCCCTGGGTCTATAAAATGGTGGACTTTCCCACCCAAAAGAGGATAGGTTGGAGGCATTTTCAAGCAACGAAGTGCTGCCAAATTGAACACCCTATTGCACCCCTTTTTCGATTCACCTTTTCACATCCTTAATCTCTTTCACAAGAGAGGTTATTGGGTGGCTTTTGGAAGCGTGGATCTGAACCCAAACCCAACATTTGACCACCTTAATCCACCAATTTTCCGACAACCCATTCTAAGAGATTTTGGGCCCATCCCTAGTGGATTGGTGCCAAAATCAAGTTCCAACGGTGGGCGGCCCGCTTGGGCACCCCACACTTTTTTTTAGTTTCATTTTAGTCTATTCTGTTATCACTTGTTTATCCTACATTACATTCTATGCTATTTAGATAGCTCACAATCTTGATTTCAGAAGACATTTATCAAATATTATCATGCTTTGTCGATTTTGTGGCCCTCACTAACTTGCAGGTAGCGACGTCGAATTCCCATGGATAGAGGCCAAATTGGGAGAATCCGACCATCTGGGTCGTCCCAAAATGGCCCCAATTACTTAACCCCTATGTTTGTAGGTGTTTTGGAGATCCCGAGGTTCGACATTTAGATGACATCACTTCGACTTTTCATCACAGGAGAATTCGTCCTACCCGGGGACGAATTACAGCAGAATTCGTCCTGCCCAGGGACGAATTCTAGTTGAATGCAAATTGGCCAACTGTTTCAATGGCGGTGGCCCTCTGGTAAGGTCTTTTGGTCTCTGTCATATTTGCAGGTGATTTAGATTCATTTTACTCACTGATTTCGATAATCTTTTACATGCATCTTTTATTAATTTCAAGGAACAAACTTTTCCTATTTGCAGCAGGTGCTACTAACACCTTTGTTGTTTCTTTGAATGTAGGAGGAGCAGCAAGAAGTGAGGATTCATCAGCATAAGTGGCGGCAACACTTTGGCCCACCCATTTCAAATGTGGGCATGCGAAAGAAGGATTATTGATCACGATTGTAACCAAATCCATTTAACGCTCCTAACCCCTAAAAAGGGAGGAGGCAATTTTGTAACCGAGGTTAAAGAGTTAAATAAAAGGGCTGTGATTTCTCTAAATTCTTGTATCTCATTTCAATCAATTTGCCTCTTTCATTTAATGCACTTCACATTTTAGGACTTAAGCGTTAGTTTTGATTTTGAATGCATCGAAATAGTTTTCCTTTCAAAACTTCCGAAATCTCATGCTTTCAGTGGCGATCACGGTGGGACCCTGTCCCCTGGTTTTTAATATCAAGTAACTGATCCATTTTTGTGTTTGGTGCTTGACAGGTACCATTTTTCAAAAGTACTGTTATTCGTCTTTTACTGCGACGAATACTTTACTGTAATTCGTCTGACCCTGAGACGAATTCAAATTCATCTCAGACCGGGACGAATTCTGTTCTGTAATTCGTCTCACAGAGGGACGAATTTCTATCTATAAATTTTTAGAGCCGAAGATCAGAAACAGCAAGTCTAGGCAGAAAAGAGGTAAGGTTCCAAAACTGTCCCTGTCATTTTTTTTTATTTTCTGTTTCTAGTTTTCTGTCAACTTTTGCTTGCTTAGGGAAAGTTGGTTGCTTGCATGTTTCAATTTTAATTAAAATAAACCACACACACATCACGTGGTATCTTTAAACCAAGGAGCTGGTCGTAAGACCCCAACCCTTGATCAAGACCAACGGTGGGTTCATCACCACCTTGGCTTGATTTTGCATCCATTTCCCCGATTGTCATTGTTGTTAGGCGTAAATCCTGACGAAAGCTGACCGAGTGTCACTGGGGTGATTCCCATGCGTGCGAGGATAAGTCTTCTATGGTAGGTGTCATTAACAGGACAATCCCCCTTCCGTACCGCCTATGTTCCACGTACCATCTACTCTCACGTACCTATAGTTTCCCTCTCATAAGGGCGGGTATATAGAGAGGTTGGTATATCGGTCCGACAATGGTATATTGAAGGGGCGACCATTTATGGGAGTCATATGAGCCAACATTCTGCATTTAAACGTTCTTCAAAACTTTCAAAAACAAAACAAAAACATCAAAATGCACTAAACCAGTTTAGGACACACCATTAATCTTTAAAAGAGATAATCACCGTTTGTGTATGTGTGTGTTCATTTTTGCTTAGTGTAACAAAAAAAAATCAAAAATCATAAACAAAAAGATAAAAATCTGCTTAGCTAGTAGAAGAGCACCACAATGGTGTACACCCGTAGCCAAGCCCAATCAAGGGCGGATGCTGCGGAAGGTGCACAAAGAGAGGGCGTCGGTCGCCTTCGCTTTAGCCCTGAGGACTTGGCCATACCGCCTTGGCGGTCTGGCCTACAAGAGAGTCCACATCAGGCCACATCAAGAAGGAATTATTGGGATCCCCCTCTGGGGGGTATGCCCATTCAACACAACCCCTTTCGGGAAGAAGCTTTACATGTAGCACTCAACGTAAATAGAAAACCGCCTTTTGAGGCTAGATATGAGTGGCCACAGCGCGATGAAGCGCTAGAGAGGCACTGTGTCCATGAGGAGAGACAACGTGAATATGGCATCTCTCCTTTGCCTCCCATTAGAACTGAAAGACAAAACCCAGAGCACAGGGCTCTCCACACAGGGCGAGCTAACTTCGCCCGCCCCTTTCACACCCATGAAAGGGAGTACGAGGAAGACCATCGCATTCCTCGAGAACAACATACAGCATGGGAGCCTTGCATTTCTGCACCTACTAGATATCATGGTCACACATCGAGGCCAGAGCCTCAAGTAAATGTCGTCGACCTCGACAGAGGGAAGTGACCCATTGAAATCTTGGATCATCAAGACCGAGGCAAATACATAGGAGAAACATTCAAGCCTCCTGAGCAAAATATGGTGGACCAAATTGACCTGGCAGTCGCCAAACATGCCGCCCGCCAAGCCCAAATCACGTGGCTTGAGCAAGGTCATCAGGAGTTAGAGCACTTATACCGCCTTAATAAAGAGTGCATGCAGTGCGAAGCGGATGAGCTGCGTTATAAACTACCTGAGAGGGTGCCAACCCCTCGCACCCAAAAAGCAGAACAATATGAGAGGTATAATCCTTTGGTGCATGACAGGTCTCCGTGACCTCGTCAAGCTTTGCCTCCGAGACCTTATAGACCTGAGAGGGAGGCCACTCCCCAAAACAATGATGGGTACCCTTAGCGGGGACTCACTCAGGGTCATAGGTCTCGCCCAGAGACTCCTCAAGAAGTTTATGAGGAATATGAACCAGAAATAGAATGGGTCGAAATGCCCTATCAAGGCGGGAGGGCTGCCATTCGGCCACCCCCCCATAGGCCTCCAGTCTCCCATAACTCACAACGGGAGCAAACAAAAGAGGAAGAAATTAAATCTTTCGATGCATACAAAGCGCTATTGGAGCATTTGGAGTCTGTGGAGACAAAAGCTTATGGGCATCAAAAGCCCACGTTACGTCAACTCCGCAGTCATCCAGTGCATCCGTCAGTGCCCACACCTCTTTACCCCGAACATTTCAAGTTGCCTCAGTTGGCCATCTTTAAGGGTGAAGAGGATGCTCAAGAACATGTCACAAGATTCCTGAGCCAATGCTTTGGCATTCAGGATAATGATGCATTGTTGCTTAGGACATTCATAACCACATTCGCGGGCCCTGCCTCGGATTGGTTCACACAGTTACCGAAGCACAACATAAATAACCTAGATCAATTAGTAGATGCGTTCCTTGAATGCTTTGCCTTCAACACCAAGAAGAAGGCATCACTGAGTGATCTGGCCAGCCTCAGGCAATATGAGGAAGAGACAATGGCGGCATACGGGAATCGATGGAGGGCTCTACTTTCTAAGCTACCCTACCTTCCCCCTATGTCTGACCTCACACAAATGTTTGCACGAAGTTGCTTGAAATCGATCTCTAGGCTATTGCAGCTACAACAATACGCCAGCCTAGAAGAAGCTTTGGCGCAAGCCAGAGTTATAGAAGAGATCAAAATAGGGGAGGGCGCAATCGCCAAGCCTAAAAAGAAAGAGTGGAACAAAAACACTAAGATCGGGACTACGCAATCACAACCCGCTGCGGTTAATCAAGTTGCGATAAATGTCCCCAAGCCTGTGCAAGAAATACAGCCTCAAAAGGCTAATTATCAGGTGGTGCCTCCTAATTATGAAAGAGAAAATAAAAAATAGGAGCAAAATCAGCAGCGTCGCCCTAGGCGACAATTCACCCCTTATGCGGAGTCTCGGGACTCCCTATTTGACCGCTTGTCAGTGGCAAATTTAATCACCCTTCCAGAAATCCAAACCATAGATCCTAACGCTCCTAAGCCTAAGGGATACAGAGAGGAATTATATTGTAGGTTCCATAGGCGAAGGGGACATGACCTGAATGGATGTTGGAAATTCAAGGGATTAATACAAGATTTGATCGATAATAAAACATTGGCAGTGGACAACCCCATAGCGCCAAATAATCAATAGATGGGGGTTTTCAAGGACCCTTTGCCTACCCACGAGGCACAGGAAAAACCTCTTCAGGTCAATGAGGTGCGACAGAATATTCCCATGCAAGGATTCGTGGGAATGATCAGCATAGTAACCAGGAAAAAAAAGTACCCAGGAGTTGCCCCCGAGGCAGCTACAAGAGAAGTTCCAACAACGTCGCAACCTCAACAATGCCCTGTGTAGTTGCCTCCGCCTAGACCCGAGGTCACGATATGGACCAAACTCACGCAGATTTTGTGGACCACATCGGCTAGGCTTTCCATTTACGAGCTTATTCAACAGTCAACACCCCATAGGGAAGCTCTCATGGAAATTTTGAAAGCCATCGAGTTGCAGCCTCACGAAGTGAATTCCTTCAATAACTTCGTGGGACATGTAAAATGATGTACGGAGCCGGTCATTACCTTCAGAGAAGATGAGGTTAAAACAGTATCGAATGACATGGCAGATCCACCCCTGCACGTTATCGCGTGGGTCAACGAGATCCCGTACAAGAGAGTGTTGGTAGATATTGGCTCATCCAGTAACATCATTACCACTACAGCATTAAAACATCTAAAGCTGCCAGCCTCTCATATCACGGCTTCCACATACACACTATGAGCATTCAACGATGCGATATGCTCGACAATCGACACAATTGTTCTACCCGTCCAGGTAGGACAAAAGATGATACCTACATTGTGCCATGTTTTGGAAGGCGAGATGGCATACAACATACTGCTAGGGTGGCCATGGATCGGGGGACATGAAGTGTGTCCCTTCGATCACTCACCGAGTGTCTAAAGTATGCATTTGAAGGAGAAGTACATGTAGTCCCGATGGACTTAGAACCCTTCAAATATTGCAATGCGGTGCAATTAATGCCTCAATCGACCCTCCCATCAACGCACTTGGATTTCCAGTTAAATCCATCTAAACAGGGTCCAATGCCACGGGCACCACTGGTGACTAAATCATCAAAATCCTAGCCAGGTGAGTCTTCATCATCTGCTCCTTCACTACCAATGCCACCTGTCATGGCTAAATAGAAGGACAAAGGAAAACAGATCCTGGAAGAGGCTCAGCCCCTAGAAGAGGTGTTGCCAACAATATCAACTGTCTCAACAGAAGAAATACCTAGCACAATGGAAGTCGAGGCTCCTAATCCACCCAACATGGAATGGACTCAGGAAGGCCTTCCATTTCCTCCCTCCCAATCATCAACAATTACTGTTGAAATGGCCAGTATGGGCCTCGGGGAGTATCTAGTGTAGAATGTTGTGGCAACGCCCGCATTAGAATCAGTACAGGACATGGGGAGACCTTGCCTTCCCATAGGGATAGTTGTTCCTCTAGGTTACCCACCAAACTAGACTAATTTTGTGTATGGGGGCCTTGATCATGGTCCTGAACCATGCAAGCAAAAGGACGAGGACGAAGAGCCTTTTGCCAAAAATGTCAATTATCTATCAAACCCGAACTTCGCTCTGAGATATCTCGGCCAATGCAATTGGCATGGATACGGGCTAGGCAGGTATGAGCAAGGGGTGCATGTCCTTTGCCAGCCAAGATACCAAATGTCATATGATAAGTCGGGAGTAGGGTTCAACCACCCCCTACCCTTAGACATCTTGGTGGAAAACATGCAAGGCCTAGGAATAGGCAACAAGGGTGGATTGGCATCAGATCCTTATGCCAACCCAAATACATAATATACATTGGGAGATTACCTCCCATGGTCAACAACCACCCTTGGTAACATCAATAATCCCTCTCCTTTGCTAGAGAGAGGTGAAAGTTCGGACACTAACTCCCAAGGAGAGCATAAACGGTGTCCAGAGATCTTTCTGAAACTATTCCCTTTAGAGGTTCCAATTGAACCAGTGCAATGTCAAGAGAATCAGGTCCCCCCACCGAGTGTGGAACAACAACAATGGGATCAGATTAATTTGCTCGAACAAGATGAGCATAGTATGTCGCAAATAGATTGTCGAGGCCAATGAGGGCCTTTGGATCATCGACAATGATTACGAAGATGAAACTGAGATGGACTATCTTAATCATGCGTGACGGCACAATCACCCTGTAACCCATGAGGAACTGATGGCACAACTAGGCATAAGGTTAGGGCATGAATGGTACGTAGACCCAGCAGGGTGGGACCAAGTGTTGAATCTATGGCTCCAAGCTTACGACGAGCACCGTCCACCCCGAGACCCTATAATGACATCAGTGCCGAGGGAAGACCCTGTCTTCCTATCAGCACATAGGGCAGATCCGTTCATGCCCGTTCCCCTAGAGCCAGATCCAGAGTATAGGGAGCATCCAGAATGTTCGAGTTATCATACCCACGATAATGGAGACCAAATTCATTCCATCCACATGATCTCCATTGATTTGACCGCACCCATCCGCAATCCGGCCGATCCAGCATGGTCATTGCATCTAGACACAGATGCCATCGACTGGGATCGCGTCAATTCACCTCTCTCACCATCATAGTACTGGCCTTTTGGTAAGATGCCTCATTTTACCCTAGGGACAACTCAAGATATTTTTTAGGCTGAAGAGGAACCCGAGGTTCCCAACGTAGATTTAAATTTAGCTAATGATATCCATTTGATCCCGACTCCACATCAGTTGGAGGATGGATCCCACATGTCAGTCGAGGAGATGACTGATGTAGATATCGGCTTGGATCCAATGAATCCATAGATTATCAAGCTGGGGTAAGCTTATCCCCCGAAGAGCAAGCCGACTACATTGCCCTTCTCAAAGAGAAGAAGGAGGTTTTTGCATGGTCATACAAGGATATGCCAGGACTAGACCCGTAGCTAGTCATGCATAATTTAATGCTTGATCCGACAATCAAGCCCGTAAAGCAAAAACTATGTAAGATGCACCCAACAGTGGCCTTGATGGTCAAAGACGAATTGCAAAAGCTGTTGGATGCACAGTTTGTCATCTGCATGGATTATCCGCCATGGCTATCCAACATGGTGCCCGTCAAAAATCCCGACGGGAGGATTCACATATGCACTGATTTTTGAGATCTAAACAAAGTGAGTCCTAAGGATGATTTCCCCTTTTCGAGCATCGACGCGTTGGTAGACGCTATAGCAGGTCATGAAATGCTCTCCCTCATGGATGGTTTCTCAGGATACAATCAGATTCGTATCAATCCTGAAGACCAACTAAAAATGGCGTTCACAACGCCTTGGGGGACATTTTGTTATAAGGTCATGCCTTTTGGCCTTAAAAATGCTGGCGCCACCTACCAACGTGCCATGACGTACATCTTCCATGACTACATGCATAAAACTTTGGAAGATTACATGGATGATTTGTTAGCCAAGTCTCTATTGCGCTCAAATCATATCGATGACTTAAGCAAGATCCTCGATCGCCTCATGGAGCATAAAGTTAGACTAAATCCCAAGAAGTGCGTATTTGGCATCACATCTGGAAAACTCTTGGGTTTCATAGTCTCAAAGCGAGGCATCGAGGTGGACCCAAAGAAAGTCAAGGCAATCCTTGAAATGGTCCCCCCAACTACCATTAAGCAGCTCAGAAGTCTGCAGGGAAAGGTCACATCGATTAAGCACTTCATAGCGCAATTATCTGACAAGTGCCGACCCATGAACAAATTATTGCACAAGGGGGTTACATTTCACTAGGATGACGAGTGCCAGTCAGCCTTTGATGACATCAAACAATACTTGGCTTCATCGCTAGTATTGGCACCACCTAGACCAGGAGTGTCGTTCTACTTATACATCTCAGCTATTGAGGTGGCACTGGGCGCCATGCTAGCCCAGAAGAATGAACTTCACAAAGAACAGGCTACTTACTATCTTAGCCGCACCCTAGTCAGTTATGAACTTAACTATGCATACATCGAGAAACTCTGCTTGGCAGTGGTGTTTGCTACCAAAAAGCTATGCCACTACATGCTGAGCAACACTACGTATGTTGTGTCTAAGGAGAATCCATTGCGATACATGATGAGTCGTACTTATCATAGTAGTCGCATGGCAAAATGGATCATGTTGTTGACGGAATTTGACATAGAGTTTATTGGACAAAAATCTATCAAAGGACAAGTCATAGCCGATCAACTAGCAGAGGCTCCTCTTGAAGACGATCAGCCTCTGGTCATAGAACTACCCGATGATGGGGTCTTCCATGTCTCAAAATCGCCAGATTCTGATGAGCCTGAGTCACAGGCCGACATAACCCTATTTTTTGATGGTTCTAAATGTGAGCAAGGTGGTGGCACGGGAATAGTATTCTTCACATCGCAGGGTGCTCCAATGCCCCTGTCATTTAAATTAAACTTCCCGTGCACCAACAATAATGTAGAGTATGAAGCCTTGCTCATAGGTCTTTAGACAACAATCGCCATGAACATCAAACGATTGAACATCTTTGGTGATTCGCTGTTAATTGTCAATCAAGTCAAAGGGGTATATCAATGCAAATGCCCAGTTTTGCAGGCTTATAAAGCCCTTGTGGACAAATTCCTGGCAAAACTTGAGTGGTATGACATCGAGGCACTCCCTCGATCATCGAATCATTTTGCGGACACAATGGCCTCCTTGGGGTCACTAATTCCGCAAGACCTTTTCGGTGATATGACAACCATTCAAGTCAAAACCCTATCACAATCCGTGATGGAGCGTGCAAGCTCTGACTTGACTCCAGGAATCCACATGATCCAGATTGAACCATCCTCGGATAAGTTCTCTCGAATCCATGATCATTTGAAGCATGCTAATTGGGGATCCTTGTTCTCCCCTACTCCCATTAATAGCAACACAATGCTATTCTTACAAGTTCTATCCCGTTCAGCATTTGCTAGGGATGAACTTCAAGAGGGATTGGTTGTTCATACCATCGAGGTTTTCGATCAATAGGACTGGTATTTACCCATTAGAGACTACCTCAAGTTAGGTAATCTCCCGCTTGGATTGACGCATGCCGCAAAATGAGCATTCAAGCAGAAAGCGGCTAAGTATGTCTTGATAGGAGACATTTTGTACCGTCATAGCTATGAAGGAATCCTCCTTCATTGCTTGGACCAACAAGAGTCCACTTGGGCGATCGCCCAAGCGCATGATGGTACATGTGGTGGCCACTTCAGTGGTATGGCCATCGCAAAGCGCATTCTTCGCATGGGCTATTATTGGCCATCTTTAGAGCGAGATTGTTGCGCATATGTCAAGAAGTGCATGAAGTGTCAACATCATGCCAATTTGATGCACATACCTTCCCAAGCCTTGCAGACGGTCCAGTCTGCTTGGCCATTTTCGTAGTGGGGCTTCGATCTAATTGGAAAGATCTCCCCTACGTCGTCAGGCCATCACACGTTTATCATAACGGCCATAGAGTATTTTACCAAGTGGGTGGAAGCAATTTCGCTTACCTCTACGATAGGACCCCGCATTGTGGAGTTCATTTTGCATAACATCATATGTCATTTTGGTATTCCATCCAAAATAGTCTCGAATAATGGGACGCCATTCAAGAACAAAGACGTGCATGCTTTGACCACAAAGTACAAAATTCAGCATAGTTTTTTGACACCCTATTATCCGTAGGCAAATGGGCAAGCAGAGGCGTCAAACAAAATGCTAGTTGCCATCCTTAAAAATACTATCGCAGACAGTCATAAGGATTGGCACATCCAAATCCCACTTGCCCTATGGGCCTATCGCACTAGCATTCGGACGCCCACTGGGGCCACTCCATTTTCGCTCGTGTATGGCTCCGAGGCAGTCATGCCTCTAGAGTTGGAGATTCCTTCCCTGCGCATATCAATGCAGGAGTTCATCGATGATGACACTACGTGGCAGGCCCGGTTAGACCAGCTTACGTTGCTTGACGAACGATGCGTTAATGCTCTCGAGCATTTACGTATTTATCAAGAGCGACTTAAGAAAGCTTACAACATGAAAGTTCACCTGAGGGACTTTCGGGTTGGTGATTTGGTTTTGAAGGAAAACCAACAGAATTCTAGTTTGCCATCCCACCTAAGGGACAAATTTGTGGCAAATTGGTTAGGTCCATATGTCATTGATAGCAAAATAGGACCCGAGACATACCGGCTAGCCTCTCTTGATGGAATCAAGGAAACAGAACCCTTGAACATCAGTCATTTGTGCCCATTCCATATCTAAGAGAGCCATATCCCAAAAATGCTCCAAGGATCCCTAAAATCGCTTGGTCAATCCCAAAATGCTCCAAGGATCCCTAAAATCGCTTGGTCAATCCCAAAATGCTCCAAGGATCCCTAAAATCGCTTGGTCAATCCCAAAACACTCCAAGGATCCCTAAAATCGCTTGGTCAATCCCAAAATGCTCCAAGGATCCCTAAAATCGCTTGGTCAATCCCAAAACGCTCCAAGGATCCCTAAAATCGCTTGGTCAATCCCAAAAATGCTCCAAGGATCCCTAAAATCGCTTGGTCAATCCCAAAATGCTCCAAGGATCTCTAAAATCGCTTGGTCAATCCCAAAAATGCTCCAAGGATCTCTAAAATCGCTTGGTCAATCCCAAAAACGCTCCAAGGATCCCTAAAATCGCTTGGTCAATCCCAAAAATGCTCCAAGGATCTCTAAAATCGCTTGGTCAATCCCAAAAATGCTCCAAGGATCCCTAAAATCGCTTGGTCAATCCCAAAAATGCTCCAAGGATCTCTAAAATCGCTTGGTCAAATCCCAAAATGCTCCAAGGATTTCCACAATCGCTTGGTCAAAAATAAGAAATGTCAAAAATAAAAAATCATCAAAAATAACAAAAATTTGCATCTCATTTCTAGGCATGCTCAAATTCATCAATAGAGAGCTCTTCTCGCATCTCATCTTCATATTCACAAAAATCAATCCATCAAAAATACAAAAAAATGTAGCTGCATTAAGCATCGCACCCATACATTGCATATTTGTGGTCGTACAGGTCAAAGGCACCATAGACTATAATTATTCTGATAAGTCCATCTTGTTCCACACTTTTCCATTTTACAAAACAACAAACAAACGCCATTTACTGTTGTTTACCACAATAGAGTCAGTGGTCTTATAATGTATCAAGAGTTTTCGTAATTCAGTCATCATTTTGCTCTTTAGCCATGTAATGTACCAAGTCAGATAGATTTTACGAAGGTAGAGTTACACTTGAAATACGCCTTGTTACGTAGCATCCCAACACAAATTAAAACACATAAAAATTCCCAAGTTGTGTGAACGAAAGATGAAACCTGCATAGTAATCCAGGTCACCATAAGTGAAACGGTTATCTTGCTCATCCCCCTGTGCGAATGGTTCTAGAATGCTGAGAATTGATAAAAGGATGAGCTCTTCCCTATTCATTCACCTTAATATACAGTGGTTTTTACCACTACCAAATCCCAATCATAGTTGGTTCCCAAAGTTGTAAGGATTCGTACTACACATCCCTACCAAGGATGGGTAGTCATCCCCAAGACCTAAAAGGATCAACGCCATTCACAAACAAAATTCCAACAAATCATCATCCTAACCCTTTCCATTCACCTTTGGTCTCCAAGTCGTAAGGATTCGTACTATCCGCCCCTAATCAAGATGGGTAGTCATCCCCAAGGCCTAAAAGATCAATGCCCTTACTTCATAATCTCCATCATCCCCTTGGTCCCCAACGTCGTAAGGATTTGTACTATTCGCCCCTAACCAGGATGGGTAGTCATCCCCAAGGCCACGAGGATCAAAGCCATTCACAAGCTCAAACTCACACTGCTCAAAATACAAAATCAAGTAACAGTGGTTATCACCACTATTCAAAATCCTTGCTCAAAAAGAAAAATAAATAGTGATTTGCATCACTATATAGACAAGCAAGTCTCCCAAATCATTTAGCCAACAAACAACCTGAACTTGAATCTTTGGAATTCTCAGCATTCGAAAACCATCTAGGTGATCCTCATTACAGGTTTGGTTGACAGCCTATCTGGCAATGGTGGTACCCTACCCGCATGACGATATGTCTGTCACATTCACTTTGCGTATATGTAGACCAATGTTTGCATAAGGATGAGCTAGCTTATGGTATCTTGGATAACACCGCAGATTAATCTAACTAAATACAACAAAGGAGTTAGTGGAGCTAGTTAGGTGATCCTTAGTACAGGTTCGGTTGAAAGCCCATCCGGCACTGGCGGTATCCCGACAAATACCACATAAATGAACTCAATTGCACACACGGGGATGTGAAATAGCTTGGTTAAAAATGAGTTCAATTCATACCTTGGTCAAAAGTCTTGTAAGACAAAGTACGATCGTGGCTAGTGAGTTAAAACCATCTGAGTCTCAGAAAACCTTAGCTACATTTCTAAACCAACTGCGCTACTTTTCATCTTTGCAATACCATTAGAAAATACAAAAAAAAAGAGAAAAATCACATGTATACATACAAAGTTATTCATCACAGCAATCACCAAAATAACAGAGTTCTAAACAGTCTATGGTGCCATAGCCAAACATCACAAATCCCATTCATCCATTTCATTTCTGCATATCACATATAAATCAAAAGCATTTGCATTCATCATAGCATATGCATCCATCAAAATAAATCAACATGCATACATCCATATTCATCAACCATCATGCATAATATCAAATCATCACATATGCATAACCACAATAAAGCCGATATATATATATATATATATATATCATCAAAAAAATACCCGTAGGCTACAAAACTGGTCCTCAGACTCCGCAATCATATAACAAAAACCACCCAGCCTAAGGCATCGGCCACCATGATCACGCAGGATCGGTGCGACGGGAACTACCCCCCATGGTGTGGGTCCTATGGGACCCCTCAGGATGGCTACTGCTAGCCCCCGCATCACGCCTACTACCGCCTCCCTCATCCAATCGCCTACGATGAGATGATGCTAACTACTCAGTAGCACTATCCCTCATTCGACGTGAAGATCCACTTCTCGACGGCTCAGGTAGCCGCCCACCGAGGCGGATAACCTCCCTCTCCAAATCTAGCCGGTGTCGGCACCACTTTGCCTCCCGTCGATGGTAGTAAGCTACTGCATCATCGCACTGTGCCAAAACCCTATCCTACTCTGCTAGCTGAACCCACAGGAGATCCCTCTCCCACACCGCATCCCCTAGCTCCTGATCTCGTATCCATAGTAGCTCTTTCAATCGTGCATTCTCAGTGCATACCCTGGACTCCATCTCCTCTATATCCGCCTGAGGCATAGGACTCTCTAGAACAGCAGCCTACTCTGGCTCCCACTGCTCCGCCATGTCCTGCATGTCCGACTGATCTGAAGCCCCCAAATCTACATCCTCACCCCCCACCTCAACCATGTTCGCATCCTCCAATGGAGCTCCCCAATAATCCCCTAGTGCCCTAGCACCCTCCGCTTCAGCCTCTGTGCCTCCCAGTGGCCCCTCTCCTCGCCATCATCGCAGTACCCACCACGAGTCATACTCAGTGGTAGTCCCGACGTCATCCACGTCCGGGACATCGATCACAACATCTGAATCCTTGCCCAATGGCGCGATGACCGGTCGATCTAGAGTCCTCTCATCTCCCCGGTGCCGATAGACCACGGGCTCACCAGGAAACCCCTGGTGCACCCCAAACTATCATGTAACCCGGCTATATGAGAAGAACTCATGCTCGGTCCTATGCCACCCAATCAGCCACCGCTCCCTACGTACTCGTCGGAGCCACTCTCCAGCCTCCAGCTAGGTGCGGACAGTCCTGATAAGGGCTCCAAACCACCTCCCCTAGAGTGAGACGAGAGAAGGCATCAGCATAGTGACCTACAACACCTTCCCACCGTTGACTCTGCCCCTGCTCTCCGGACCGTCGCCACAAAACTGCATACCCTATCTCCTTATCCTCCATCATCGCCCGAGTCATCCACGGTAACCCGGTTGGCCTCTCAACTGCTATGTGCTGCCAACCCCAGCACTGCAATAGATAACTACAACTGATCCCCTTTCGCTGCTGGTAGCAGACCCCATACAGCTCCCTATAGAGTTGTGCCAATAGTGTCTGTCCCCATCTCAGGATCAGCGGTGCCTCTATCGGGCACTCTACCAATTGCCACACCAAATCCAGCAGGTTCCATGGGAACCTCACGCCTGACGAGTCAGGTAGTAACATGTTGGAAATGAGGCCCATCAGGAATGCGTGCCTCACTCCCAACACCCCCCTCTCCTGCCACCATCCAACCAAAATCCCGCCAACTTGGCAGTCCACCTTGGCCGTCTCAACTAGGCTCTCTATGCCAAACCACTCCCCGTGCCCGAAGCATCTCGTCAGTACAGCGGTTCGCTGATCACACGGTGATGTCCTGATGGGCAGTCCATCTATCAGAATCTACAAAAGCCGATAGATATCCTCCAAAGTGATAGTCATCTCCCCTGTCGGGAGATGGAAGGTGTTGGTCCACGAATCCCAAAGTTTGATCAGGGCCATCAAATAGGCCTGATCCACGACCACAGGCTCCAGTCGAGCCACCTGCTTGAGCCCAAGGGCATCAAGCCACTCCCAGTCAGCCTCAGTCAGTGCCCCCCGTGCCTCAGTGAAAGCAGTGGATACACGGTACCGGCTCCTAACAACCTGCAAAAGAAAACACACCAAAAAAATTAATTAAAATCATGGAAAATAACTGTATAGCAATAACATGCATATACAATATTGCCTACCAATGTACAGCAAAAACAAGCACAAAAAATTCAAACAAAAATCAAATTTTCAGTTCTAGGGTTTCTAATCCTAACTGATTAATTTACAAATAAAAATTCAAAATTCAAACAATTTTTCAGTTCAAGGGTTCCTAGATCCTAACTGATAAATTTCAAAAAAATAAAACGAAACAAAATTAACAAAATTAATTTTTCAGTCTTAAGGTTTCTAATCTTAACTGATTAATTTAAAAAACAACATAAAAAAAAAAATTCAAAAACACAAAAATTACGTCTTAGGGTTTTACGTTCCGTTATCCTAGGGTTTAGTTGTAAAATTCTTTACCCATGTTTTACGCTACGTTTAGTTGTACACTAAGTCTTAGTTGTCTTCAATTCAGTTTCAGGGTTTAAGTTTTAAATTTTTTGAAAAACATCATCACAAAAATAATCAAATAAAACAATTGCAATTTTAAACAAAAATAAACTCTAGGGAGCACTTACTGGTCTCGCTTCGGCTCCGCCGCTCGAACCAGTTTGTGCACTCATGATAGCAGGGAAAATCCGGCAGCGCTTCGCTTCGCAAAATTAACCTCCTTCTCCCCAGAGCTCTAGATCGTAAGAAAAATTAGATGCAAATGAGCCCAAACTCAAGTTTTGACCCTTAAATAGGCCTTTTGAGCTTCAATTCATCCTTCCCTGGGACGAGCACTTAGTTTAGCACTCGTCCCACCCAGGGACGAGTTCTAAAGATGGAATTCGTCCCACCCTGGGACGAATTTAGGGCAAAAATTTCAAAAACATCAAAAATTGGACAAAAATGCACTAAAACAGATAATAAATTTGCTCGATGAGAGTGCTGTTGCACTTGACATCCCGGGCATACAAAATAGATGTTGGGGTCACAAATTGTCATTATCCTACTCCCTAAGAAGGCTATCTTAGCCGGACCGCTCCATGGGAAGATGGATTTTTGCCAATTTCAGCTCCAAACATTGTCGCAAAAAGGGTTAGCACCCACCAAAAATAGGTCTAAATGTTGGAAAAATTGCACATGCTTAATGATAAACCATCTAAAGGCACCCTTGTACAAGTCATCTTGGGTCAAGTGACTCGTCGCTTTTCTCACGAAGGTCATTCCCTCATCGATTCGTCGCTTGAGGGGTAGTCACACTTAGTCACCAATCAACAAACACACACCCAATCAAAGCATTGACATGCATTCAAAGAATCATTGACAAAGACAATTACGCTCCTGCTTGGGGCAGTAAACAAGCAACAATCAAATTGATCAAACACTTGGCATTTCCGAATCATGAACACAAGGTTTCCCCTATGGATAAAAGGTTGTGCCCTTTGCCTAATCATGACTGATCAATGTCCAAGCTCAAGTCACACCTCACCAAAATAGGTTAATACTTGAAATCAAATTCCTTAGCTCGTCAGAAGCAAGGATTCAAGAATGCATGCCCTTTCCATGCTTGGGGCATCAAAAGTTAGCTAGGTTACCAAGAAACCCTAATCATTAGTGCTTTGGTTATCTATTTTTGCTCGACGTTGCGCCATGCACAGCGCATCCCAAAAAGGGGCATCTGTAGACACCAGAACAACACCAATCCAATTATGTGACTGCAAACATTGATCGCTTTGACACACAGCCCCCAGGGCAGCCCTCAGAGGTTAAACAGTGGTCCTAACCACTTTTATAGCAATTTTGTAAGGTCAAAAGGCAATTTGGCACATTCAGGCACTTTGCTCAGTATTCGTCTCACCCAGGGACGAATTCTAACTGGGATTCGTCTCACCCAGGGATGAATTCTAAATTCGTCTTTGGTCAGGATGAATTCCAGGTTTAACGGGCAAAAAGAAGAATGTTGCCAAGTGGCAGCCAAGGACAGTCAATTATTGCCTCCTATCGTGCATGCACGTGTAGGTGGGTAGATTGGCAGTTAGGGGACTGTCACAAAGGCAGTCATGGAAGCCCAAGTTAGGGAGGAGTCTCCTCCCTCTTGGGAAGGCATGGCCACCACATGGCATCCCTGCATGCCCCTCCAAAGAGACCCCCTGGGTCTATAAAATGGTGGACTTTCCCACCCAAAAGAGGACAAGTTGGAGGCATTTTCAAGCAACGAAGTGCTGCCAAATTGAACACCCTATTGCACCCTTTTTTGATTCACCCTTTCACATCCATTAATCTCTTTCACAAGAGAGGTTATTGGGTGGATTTTGGAAGTGTGGATCTGAACCCAAACCCAACATTTGACCACATTGAATCCACCAATTTGCCGACACCCCAATCTAAGAGATTTTGGGCCCATCCCTAGTGGATTGGTGCCGAAATCAAGTTCCAACGGTGGGTGGCCCACTTGGGCGCCCCGCACTTTTCTTTTAAGTTTCATTTTAATTATCGCTTGTTTATCTTCTATTACATGCTATGCTGTTTAGGTAGTTTCTGATTTTGATCCCATAAGATTTTGATTAAATATTATCATGCTTTGTCGATTTTGTGGCCCTCACTAACTTGTAGGTAGCGACATCTAATTCCCGTGGATAGAGGCCAAATTGGGAGAATCTAACCATCTGGGTCGTCCCAAAATGGCCCCAATTACTTAACCCCTATGTTTGCAGATCTTATGGAGGTCCCGAGGTTCAACATTTAGATGACATCACTTCGACTTTTCATCATAGGAGAATTCGTCCTACCCGGGGATGAATTACAGCAGAATTCATCCTGCCAAGGGATGAATTCTAGTTGAATGCAAATTGGCCGATTGTTTCAATGGTGGTGGCCCTCTGGTAAGGTCTTTTGGTCTCTATCAGATTTGTAGGTGATTTAGATTCATTTTACTCATTGATTTCGATAATCTTTTACATGCATCTTTTATTAATTTCAAGGAACAAACTTTTCCTATTTGTAGTAGGTGCTACTAACGCCTTTGTTGTTTCTCTGAACGCAGGATAAGCAGCGAGAAGCGAGGATTTATCAGCATAAGTGGTGGCAACACTTTGGTCCACCCATTTCAAATGTGGGCATGCGAAAGAAGGATTTATTGATCACGATTGTAACCAAATCCATTTAACGCTCCTAACCCCTAAAAAGGGAGAAGGCAATTTTGTAACTGAGGTTAAAGAGTTGAATAAAAGGGTTGTGATTTCTCTAAATTCTTGTATCTCGTTTCAATCAATTTGCCTCTTTCGTTTAGTGCACTTCACATTTTAGGACTTAAGCGTTAGTTTGATTTTGAATGCATCGAAATAGTTTTCCTTTCAAAACTTTCGGAATCTCATGCTTTCACCTCCCTGAATAGGGACTCCATGACTGCCCTTGTAATAGCCTCTAACGCTCGAAAACACTCACCTATACTCCCATGCAATGAAGGAAGCGTTAGGTGGCGGATCCGAGCTGCCATTTTCCAAGATTTTACTTTTTTCCCATCAAACCTGCAATTCGCCTCACCCTGGAGCGAATTGTGAATTCATCCCAGGGTGGGGCGAATCCCAGTTTGAATTCGTCCCTAGGTGGAACGAATATTGAGCAAAGTGCCTGAAGGTGCCAAAATGGTTTTTGACCTTCCAAAACTGTTGTGAGAGTGGTTAGGACCACTTTTTAATCTCTAGGGGCTACCCTTGGGGCTGTGTGTGTCAATGCGATTAGTGTTTGCAATCACATAATTAGATTGGTACTATTTTGTCTACAGATGCCCCTTTTGGGATGCGTTATGCAAGGCACAGTGCCAAGCAAAAATAGATAACCAAAGCACTAATGATTAGGGTTTCTTAGTAACCTAACCAAATTTTGATGCCCCAAGCATGAAAAGGGCATGCATTCTTGAATCTTTGCTTTTGACGAGTGAAGGAACTCAGTTCAAGTGTTAACCTTTTTTGGTGAGGTGTTACTTGAGCTTGGACATTGATTAGTCATGAATAGGAAAAGGGTGCAACATTTTGTCTGTGGGAACCTTGAGTTCATGATTCACGAATGCCAAGTGATTAATCAAATTGTTATTATTTCTTGTTTACTACCCCAAGTAGGGGCGTGATTTGTCTTTGCCAATGATTCTTCGAATGCATGCCAGTTCCATGATTGGGTGTGTATTTGTTGATTGGTGACTAAGTGTGACTACCCCCTCAAGCGATGAATCGATGAGGGAATGACCTACATGAGAAAAGTGACGAGTCACTTGACCCAAGATGACTTAGGTAAGGGTGCCTTCAGAGATTTATCTTTGAATTGTGTGCAATTTTTTGACATTTAGACCTATTTTTGGTGGGTGTTAACCCTTTTGGGGACGCCTTTCTAGAGCTGAAATTGTCAAAAATCCGTCTTCCCATGGAGCGGTCCAGCCATGGTGGCCTTCTTAGGGAGTAGGATGGTGATGGTTTATAACCCCAACGTCTATTTTGGATGCCAAGAATGTCAGGCGCAAAAAGCGTCGTCGTTCGGCAATGTTATTGCTATTTTTGGGTGGGTTTTGACCCTTTTGGTGACGCCGTTTGGGGATGAAATTCTCGAAGATCCGTCCTCCCGTGGAGTGGTCCAGCCATGGTGGCATTCTTAGGGAGTAATATGGTGAGGATTTGTGACCCTGAAATATTTTTTACATGCCCAGAATGTCAAGTGTAAAAGCACTCTCATCGGGCAGGTTTATTGTTGTTTTTGGTGCACTTTTGTGCATTTTTTTGTTGTTTTTGAAATTTGTGTGCGGAATTCATTCCAGGGTGGGACGAATTCCTATGTAGTATTAATTCCATGGTGGAATGAGCTCTAACCAGAGTGCTCGTTCCAGGGAGGAACAATTACATGCTCAAAAAGCCTATTTAAAGGCCAAAACTAGGTTTTGGGCTCATTTGCACTTGTTTTTTTCTGGCGATTTGGAGCTCTGAGGAGGAGGAGGTCAATTATGTGAAGTGAAGCGCTGCCAAAATTTACCACCACCATGAGTGCATAAACCGGATCGAGTGGCCGAGCCGAAGCGAGACCAGTAAGTGAACTCCCTCTTTATTATTTTCTTGTATTATAGTTTTTTTTTTGGAAATTATCAATTTGAGAGTATAAAACCCTAGGTTGACAAATTAAATTTTGTTATTTTTGAGTTTTTTTTTTTGTTTGTGTTTGTATTAATTTATCAATGTCGAGACTGTAAAACCCTAGGTTGACAAATTAAATTTTGTTTTGCGTTTATGTTGTTTGTATCTGTACACTATTTTTCATGATTCTAATGTTCTTATTTTGTTGTCTGTTGTAGGTTGTGAAGAGATGGTATCGCATGCCAACTGTCTTTGCTAAAGCACGGGAGGCACTAGCTATGGCAGAATGGGAGTGGCTTGACACCTTGGGGCTCAAGCAGGTGACTCGGTTGGAGCCAGTGATTGGGGATCGGGATTACCTGATGGCCTTGATCAACTTGTGGGATCCCCAGACTAATACTTTCCATCTCCCAATAGGGGAGATGAAAGTCACTTTGGAGGATGTTTATTGGATTCCAATAGATGGACTGTCGATCAGGACGATGCTGCGGGATCAACAGACAGTGGTGCTGACACGCTACTTTGGGCATAGGGAGGAGTTAGGGGTGGATGGTCTATTGGAGAGGGCAGAGATTGACTGCCAGATGGGCGGGATTCTGGTTTGATGGTGGTTTGAGAGGGGGTGTTGGGAGTGAGGCATGCATTGCTTATGAGCCTCATTTCCAACATGCTGCGACCTGACTCATCAAGTGTGAGGTTCCTGTGGAACCTGTTGGATGTGGTATGTCGACTGGTGGAGTGTTCGACGTAGGAGCCTTTGGTCATGAGATGGGGACAGATGCTGCTAGTGCAACTTTATGGGGAGCTATATGAGGTCCACTATCAGAGGCAAAAGGGTATTAGCTATAGCTATCTGCTACAGAGCTGGGGTTGGCAGCACATAGCAGTGGACAACGTAGGAGAAGATGGTAGATAAGGATATAGGTTACGTGGCTCTGTGGTGATGGTCTGAGGAGCAGGGACAAAGTTGGTGGTGGGTAGGTGTCGTAGGGTAGTATGTCGATGCCTTTGCTCAGCTTGCTCTGAGGGGGTATTCTGTCATCTTTACCGAGACTGTCCAACCTAATTGGAGGCTGGAGAGTGGCCCTGGTGGGTGCATAGGGAGCGGTGGCTGATTGGGTGGCATGGGACCGATTAGGAGTTCTTCCCGTACAACCAGGGGACATGATAGTTTGGGGTCTGCCAGGGGTTTCCTGGTGAGCCCGTGGTCTACCAGTGTCGGGGGGATGAGAGGAATCCGGATCGATCGGTCATCACGCCATTGTGTGAGGATTCAGATGTGGTGATCTACGTCCCGGATGTGGATGACGTTGAGATTACTGTAGAATACGATTAGTGGTGGACTCTATGGCGATGGCAGGGAGAGGGGCCACTGGGAGGTGTGGAGGCAGTAGCAGTGGGCGAGGGGGGTGCCGAGGCACTAGGAGATGATTGGGGAGCTCCGCTCGAGGAGGCGGACATGGTGGAGGTAGATGATGCGGATGTGGATCTTGGGGTTTTGAAATCAGCTGGAGATGCAGGACGTTCTAGAGATGCCCATGCCTTAGGGAGATTCAGAGGACATGGAGTCAGGGGTGCATGCTAAGAATGTGCAATTGGTGGAGCTGTTATGGAAGCGAGATGAGGAGTTGGGGAGGCTCTGCAAGAGAGGGATCTCTTGCGGGCTCAGTTAGTGGAGCGGGAGAATGCATGGACTGCGCATCACTGGCAGGAGGGGGATACTAATGCTACATGAGAGAGGGATCTCCTACGGGTGTAGTTGGCACAACGTGATGATGTAGTCATGATGTACCATCAGTGGTAGGCAGAGTGGTGTCAGCATCGAATGGGTTTGGAGGGAGATATCATCCACCTTGAGAGGCGGGTACTTGAGCCCTTGGGCGGTGGGTCGTCACGCTGGACGAGGGGCAGTGATACTGAGCAGTCAACATCGTCTTGTCGTAGGCAACTGGATGAGGGAGGGGGTAGCAGGCATGATGTAGGGGCTAGC
>JAQPPZ010009901.1:0-24264 GCA_028583015.1 Wollemia nobilis
TTTTTTTTGTCTGTAAGTTAGTTTTTTAAAATCCAAAAATGGTAAAGAATATTATTGTATGCTACTATGTAGAATACCCTATTTTTTTTTTTTTTGTGTGGAAAACATCCCAAAAGGGATGCCACTTTCGGGTAAGACCCAAGGAGGCAGGGGTATCAATTCTACCAAAAATGCCCAGGACTCGGACTTGGCCTACCATCTTTGACATACTCAAGGAGCAAACAAACACACAAAACCAATTTAAAAATAAGTAAATAACAACAAAAATAATAAAATAAAATAAAAAACATGCTCATTGAGTGTGTCAAAAATAAAAGCACAACCAAACACGCACAATAAGATAAAAGAAACCACAACACAAACCACATATAAAAACACAAGAACCACATAACAAAACACAAACAAGACAAAAACAACATAACACTACAAAGACATAACAAAAAAAAAACATGAAAAATAAACACAACCAAAACCTAAAAAATAAAAAAAAAATAAAAATAAAAAACAACCAACAACAGACAATAAACAAAAACAAAAAACATAGAAAACACTCACACATAAAAACACGAAATAACACAAACAAAGAGAAACCCAAGAACAAGAATGAAAAAAACACAAGAACAATAACAAAAAACTAAAAAAAAAAAGAAAAAAGAAAGAAACAAAAACACAAGAACAACAAAAAACAACACAAAGAACACAAAAACAAAACAAAACAAAAGAACTCACCCACCTTAAAAAACTAAACAAAAAAAAAAAACAAAAAAAAAAAAATTGAACAAAACAATGACCTATCTAGACCAGAAGACTATTAAGGCAAGAATCAACAGAGGAAACAAAATAAAGAATAGAATGAGCTAGGGAACTAAAAAAAACTGAATGAACCAAAGAGAAGCAAAAAAAAAACAAGAAGAAACTAGGTACCTTCAAAACTGGAGCCATCCAAAGAAATGATAGAAAGAAGAGCTTCCCTAATTTGAGAAGCCCACCATATAGGAGGGTGGCCATAACAAGTAAGATCACCTTTGTCCAAAGCCCAATTAGCTAAAGCATCAGCACTCTTATTTTGATCTCTGACCACATGATTGTAATCAACTTTCAAAAATCCCATCTGGATTAACTGAATCTTCTCAATAATTATTTTTATTCTCCAATCCACTTTATGATTCTTATAAGGAGTCTTCAAGAGATTAATCATAAGTTAAGATTCAAACTCAACTAACACATTTTCCCATCCAACCTTAGTAGCCTCCTG
Source organism: Wollemia nobilis (assembly GCA_028583015.1). Taxonomy (NCBI): domain Eukaryota; kingdom Viridiplantae; phylum Streptophyta; class Pinopsida; order Araucariales; family Araucariaceae; genus Wollemia; species Wollemia nobilis. Next base: position 1,256 of record JAQPPZ010009901.1, read on the forward strand.
AAGGCCTTTGAGGATACCATATCCCTCAGCAAAGTTATTGGAAAGAATACCCAAATTCTCAAAAAAAGTAAAAACTAGGGAGCCATCTAAAATTCTACCAATTCTTCCCACATTGGCTTTTCCAAGGTTCCCTCTAGAGGCTCCATCAGTATTGACTTTTCCAAAATCCTTAGGAGGAGGTTGCCAATTTCTAGTCATATCCATATTACTAATACTCACATTCCCTTTAAGTTGGTTACCCTTAGAATATTTAATCTTCAATCTTTGCATCACTTGATCCCATATTTGGTGGGAGTTTTGGGGGTGATTAAGGAGTTAATGGACTGATTCAACTAAGTTGGTTATGGTATTTTGCCAAATATAGTGAATATCCTTCCTATCTTGATTAAAAATTTGGTTGTTCCTTTCATTCCAAATATTCCAAAGAAGAATGGTAGAACCCATCCAAACTAACTGCCTAATAAAATGATCAACACCCTCTTGATTAGGCCAATCTCTCCAAAGCTGTTCAAAAGTAAAAAAATTGGACCACTATAAGCCAAATAAAGTGGCCATTGTCCTCCATAGCTCAGAGGCTAAAGTACACTCAATAAAAATATGGTTGATATTTTCTATATTCTCTTCACACATTTCACATCTAAAAGGGCCATGAAAACCACTCTTCATAAGTTGCTCACCAGTAAGCACCCTACGATGCTATAAAAGCCAATTAAAGAACCTCACCTTAGGCCAGAGATTTTGAGCCCACAAATGAGAAAATATGTCAGAAGAATGGTTGGGATTATTATGGCATAAGGTCAAATAACCTTGAGCAACTAAATACTCACCCTTAGTAGTGTTGTTCCATCCAAAACAATATTTTTCATGGGACCAAGAGAAGGATCTCATATGAAGTATGCCTTGGATATCTTGTCTTTGCCTTTCTAGGATTTTAATAGGCCAGTACTCAATAGGGATCCAATATCTACCAACCTTTGAATTACCAGTATGGTACCGACAATTATTAGCCACCTTTATCCAATTAGCTTGGTGAAGCTCCTCCATCCAAGGCCTCCAATCGGGAAACTGAGTTATCAAAGGCTTGTGACCATCCCAAGAATCTATCCAAAAATTTATATGTTGACCATTATGAATGATCCAAAATAATTTTTTCTTTATCAAAACCTCACAAGTCTTAAGAACTGCTAAAATGGGAGAACCTTTGGTAGGAAGTTGATAGCGAACAAGGTCTTCAGGACTTTTGTTCTCAGCATATTTAGCATAGAGATTATTGGTCCAAAGAGCATTGGGGTTATGCAACATCCTCCAATATAATTTAGCAGCTAAATATTTTTTGTTATTAATTGAAGATCAGAATCCTAACCCCCTTCTCTCTTAGGAAGACATAAAGTATCCCATTTCACAAAGGCCAATTTTCTTTTCTCCTTAGTACCACTCCAAAGGAAACAATGACTTATTTGATCCAATTCTCAAAGAACAACCTTTGGGATATTCAAAATGGAAGAAACATAAATAGGAATAGCTTGAAGGACTGATTTTACCAAGGTGATTCTACCCCCAGAATAAAGCCACTTGTTGGTCCACTTTCCAATTTTCTTCTTGACTTTGTCCAACAACATATTCCAATCTTTATTTTTGTAGAATACCCTATTGAATTTAATAAGAATTCACTTAAATTCCTCACCAAGAGATGCCTTCTAAAGAAAATTTTCTTACCAATGACATCCAACAATCACTTGAAGATTTTACTGACCAAGATATGCAAGTTGAAAATGAAAGTGATAAATCAAATACACTACAAACTTCTTATGAATCTTCAAACAAAAATTCTAAAAAGAGGAAGACATATTCTAAATGGATTATTGGAAGATCATTTAAGAATAAATGGGTAGAAAAATTTCGTTGGATTGAGGTGGTCTTGACTGCAAACAACCAAGTCAATAAAAAAGAATGTAGATACAAAATTTGTAGTTGGAAACTAGGTAAGGATCATAGGCTGCAAACTAAGAAAGATACAATAGAAAAACATGTTGGCAAAGTATATGTAAAATTTATAAGAAGTGATGGTAAAATTACAAAATATGTTAGGTGGAAGGATGCATAAGAATGTATGCATGTTAGACATGCAATAGATTATGAGAATCACTTAAAGCAACATCAATCCCTTGTTGAGAAAGGTGGAACGATTGAAACTCAATTTCATAAAATGCAAAAGATCATTTTAACTTTAAAAAGTTTGCAGTTTGCTATTGTATTTAGTATTATCAAAAAGGGTAGACCATGCCTGATTTTATTGATTATAAGCACCTTTATCAACTAGCTTATGTGCAAAACCTTTCTAGTTTCCATTGGTCAGATCGAAGTGGTTGGAAAATGGCAAAATGTATACCTTTAGTTGAGAAGGAGGACCTAAGGGAGAAAGTAAAAATTTCCATATTTATTTCACTTTCAATTGATGAGGTGATGGCTATGGATAACACATCCTGGATTTGCATGCATGTGTACACATTTCAAAATCATGTGAGGCAGCCTAGTTTGCTAAGATTACATAAGATGGTGGAAATTTCATATGCCAAAAATATTTATAATGTTGTTTTGACCAGTTTAAAGGAAATTGCAGGAATGAATGATATTGACATAGCCACAAAGTTAATTTGCATTGGAACTGATGGTGCTGCTATAATACAAGGGCACATGAACGACCTGTGTGTTCGACTTTAAATCTTAGTTGCCCCATATATGATACCCATTCATTGCATGGCTCATAGAGCAAATATTGCATATAAAATTGTGAGAAATTTTGAAAATGTTGCTAGAGTGGAAGACCTCATTCGTGAAATACATTCTTATTTTTTTAAAGTCTTAAAAGGTTTGCAGAGTTTCAACAGTTTGCACTAGGAATTATAGAAGGAAAAAAATTGTTGAAATATGTGGATACAAGGTGGATTTCATTGTATCAACCTACACTTAGATTTTTTATAGAATATAAATATTTAACAGGGTTTATGCACGCCAATAGTAGGGCAATTGATAAGGCAGACGATATGTTGTTCTGTTTGAATAACTTGGAAACTCTTTTAATATTATGTGGTATTCTTCCAATGTTACAAGAAATGAATAGATTGACTAAACTTGCACAAGATAGATCCATATATTGTTGATTTTATGAGGATGAGAAATCAAATGTGTGATTATTGATAGGTTACATGTGTTTAAACCAAATTTTACAAATATCTTATTTGAAATTTGGAAAACATTGACAAACGTGAAAGATGCAAATAGTTTTTTGAAGTTTGAAATTAATGATAATATTTGTATTAATGTTCATGAAAAGATGATACCTCTATTGTTATGAAAGGCAGTCAAGTATAGTTACTGACGATGTTGAAAAATTTTGTGTAACACACAATAGATATGAAGTTGTTTTATACAATACAAAGAAAAAATTGTTCAACATAGCAAAATCATTGACAAAAGAAATAAGAGATCGGTTTCAAATACATGAGTTGCTTGAGGTCATGAGTTTTGTTAACACTTTGTTTTGGGGTTCTTGCAATGATAATATTTTAAGGCAACAATCACAACATTTTGGAAGAACAATGGTTCATCAAGCATCACTTTTGAGTAATATCAATGAGACTGGTTCCATTGCAAGTTTGTGGTAAAATTTATATCCAAGTAGTATCTTACAAGATACAATTAGTGAATATTTTTGTTTATATGAATTATGTCAAACAATGATTTTGGGATTTGTGGAATATGAGAGGGTTTTTAGTGCACTATATTTTGTTAAATCTAAGCTCCGCAATAGACTAGAAAAAAATCTAGAAAATTGTTTAATAATTTATGTATCATCATATCAGTTGGATAAATTTCCATATGTCAGAGCATTGGCATACTAGAATTCACTTGCAAACAGAAGGGGTATCACGAATACGACCAATAAGGAGGATAATGATGCTTTTAGTGATCAAATGGTGGCTTCACAGATTGATTCTGGACAAGTTGAAAAGTGTTCGTTTTAGCTACCTTAATTCTAATTTTTCTAGTATTTACAACAATGTAACATTTGACTTTCTTTGTTATCAGATTTGATAATATTTGTTTCGAAATGCGCTATGCTTAAAATTTGTTTCACAATTTGAGAATTGTTTATTCCATATTTCACAAAGTTGTTTCACAAGTTGAGAACTGTTCATTCCAGATTTCACAATGTTGTTTAAGATGTACAAGATTTCAAAAAATTACTTTTTCATAGATTGTATGTTTTACATCACATTATGCTTTTAAAAATTGTACGTTTTAAATCACATTATGCTTTTAAAAATTGTACGTTTTATCACATTGCGCTTTTAAATATTGTATGTTTTATATCACATTGTTTCAACTGCCTTGATAAATTATTGTCTTATATTTTATATCACAGTATTGGTATTTATTGTTAATATATGAATTTTGATCAACAAAAATATTATTTTTTTCTTTGAGATGAAGATAGTAAATAATATTGGCGACTAATACTATAAAAGCAACACAAAATTATAAATGCAAAAAACCTTTGAATGACTAAAGACACAAATTTAGAAAATATAGTCTTTATTAATACGATTGGAAATATATTACATTGTACAAAATTGTTGACTGTAGTCAACTTCAAAATATTTTTACATTGTAATATATCTTATTTTAGGATAGTTGCATCAGATTCGCTTGCAACAATGACTTCCTTTCCTTTATCTCCTTGCTTGACACCTTGTTTTGGTAGTGCACCAAGTTTGACTAGGTTTTCTTGAACTTTCACAATACTCCCCAACAATGCACTTTCTTGTTGGTTTGGATATTCGAGTATTGTTGGAAGTTTTTATTTTATTTCTAGTGTTGTAGTACGATGTTCAGATCTTCATGGAGCTTATCTCTAATATATTTTCTCAAGAAATTATTATTTGTCACTTTTAATTGTATTTTTTTCTTCATTTCCATTGCATTTAGCAAAAATATTTTTGCCGCATTGATATTAAGCTGTATGCTGTTAACTTGCATTTTTAGGTTTTCAAAATTTGATTGCAAAAAAGAAAATGAAAACATCATTCAAAATAGTTATATAAAAAATTATTACTTGTTTTAAAGAAAATTGAAATATGAAAAATAAACTACAAAGGCAAATTGAAACATAAATAAACATTTTTTACCTTAAACACATCTCTAGCAGACTCAGCAAGTGTAACTTTTTCCTTATCGAAATCCCATTTGTTATAAAAATCTTGGGCTTCAACATTAATATTCTCTAATTTGCTGACAATAATATTTAAAACATCATCATCATACACAATTTTAGAATTCACTGTTCCTATTGTGGCCTGATTCAACAGGCCGCTAAGCTTTTCTGGTTCATACTGAACTAAAGACTAAATTGAATCTCTTTTTGCGTAATTATTATATCGAACATTTATTTTCTTTATTAGGACCTTGGCCCGATATTCCCAATCCTTCATTTCTTGCAAATCTTGAAGCACAATTTGTTTCATGGTTGCTTCCGTCTTTTCAACCATTAAGACATTCTCATAAAAATTAACAATGTCATCATCAGTTTGAGGATGAGAGTAATTTCCTTTAAGAGCTGGGAATGATCTCTACTCAGGTGCAAGGGCTCAGGTGCAAGGGCTTCCTATTATTGTGTTTCACCCAGTGGATCTTGAAGCACATATGTTGCCTTATAGCCTAAAATATTGCCCTACAACAGAAAATCATCATCAAGTTGGATATTATCCATTCCAATAGATGAAACTTTTGGTGCCTATGAAGAAGTGTGAAATGTAAAATACAATAACCCAGGCCTGAAACTTCGTGTCGATAACGATCCTTGTGAAAAATTTTATTTTTGACCTCCAACCCACGTTCAACATCTCATATGTGTAGGCTATACCTATCATTATTGTTGTGAACGTGGATGCTACGGTGGAACCTGTTGCTGTTGTAGTGGAAATTGTTGTTGCTATTATTGAAATTATGGTTGTGGTGAAAGTAGTGGCACCATATGGCCTCTCATTCTCATAGTTTGTCATTGGGAGATGGTTGAAAACATAAAAAAAAATTGTTAGCATTATTCTAAAAATTAAATAGAAAACAACCATAATTCAAAGTAAATACACATTGTTTTACCTAAATACGATGAAATCTGTTGAATTTGGGCACCGATGGGGGAGGGGGTGGCCACACTGCATTTAGTATGCACATTTTGTGCATACCTATGTGTACGAGATCCACCAGGTGAAGGATCTTGCCTCGGACATTTTGGTGGCCTCTATAATGGTGATATTTTTTATCCAATGTCCTCAAAATCACCAGTTTGCTCTAGCCTATAACTCCTATTGGTGGCATCTTGTTTAATCCATATTGTGGCTGCCCTACCCTACATTTATATGAAAAGAAAAATTTAAAAATGAAAACGTGCTAAAGTATAAAATACTTTTTTATTGTCAAAGATGGACTGATTACCTTCAATTCCTCTAGTGTCAAGGCAATGGCTTGTAGTGTTGCATGCACTACAGTAGGAATAGGAGTATCTTGCAAATTATGTAAAATTTCAAAATAAAGTGCTAAAATGTAATTAATAGTGCCCATAATAGGTTGTGTTGCTGGTTTGCAATTGCACCGCATGCAGCTCGACCCTGATGCGATCTACAATATAGGTACACCAATCGAACCTCTGATGATGCTCATAGTGAATAACATACGATAGTGCCCAAAATAGAATTTTGAATCTTCCAAGTAGAATCAGTCTTTCCTGGAAGAACTCAATAATGGCCTTCAGAGTTGTATTCTTAACATCGATGATCGTTAACCCTCTTTTTGACTTGGTGATGAAAGCTGCAAAAAAAATTAGATAATAATTTACAAATTTGAAATTTTTAGCATTAAAATATTCTAAGACACAAGAATTATACCTAGTAAATCTTTTGTGGTGAGTTGGTACGTTTTATCGAGGTAGGATTTCTCTTCTAAAGATATCTAGCACTTTTCTTGCACTAGAGGACAATCATCGAAAGGAATATTTGGCAATCTGTTAATATTTGCAGCTATGATGGCGAATGACAAATTTCTATTTTATATTTTCATTTTGAAAATGGCTTTGTCATGGTCATAACTACCAATAATATGTTACAAGAAGACCTTATCAGTTTTGAAATGTGGCATTGACACCAAGGTTGTCAAACCTACGTCTTCTAACCATGATAAGTTTGTACATGGGGTTATTAGTAAATCTAAAATTAAAGTGCAAGAAGGGTTCTTGAACTTTGGAATAGGGGTGGAAGTAGTGGCCATTGCTAGAGGAAACTTGGAAATAGGATAAATTGGTTGCTCAGTAACAATTTGCTCTGGTTGGGTGTAGTCGTAGAAATTGACTCAAAAAATGACAATTGATGCCCTTTTATAGATAGAATGGATGAAATCAATACGTGGCAGAATTGTATTGGACATGCAACATGGGTGATCGATTGTGTGACACGTGGCAGGTGGTCAACGGTGAACCATTTTTTGCATGCGAACCAGATTTTGCATTACGCAAGGTACTAGACCATATTGTGCATCAGGCCCAATACCAGACCATAAACCTCATGAGACCCAACATGAGACCCTGTACGACATCTAAACCGACACCAGATAATATTTTGCATAAGGTATTATACCAAACCTATACTGCATTAGGCCTGATTTCAGACCCTATATTATAGCAAGCCCGATACCAAACCATATTTTGTATCAGGCTTGATATAGGACAGTTTTTTGCATCAAGCCACTTTTTGGACCATATTATGCATCATACCAGACCCTAGACCTTATTATGCATTAGACCTGACCCCCGAACCTTATTATGCATTAGACCTGATCCTCAAACCTTATTATCCATCAAACCCAACCCTCAGACCTTATTATGCATTAGACCCGATCCTCAAACCTTATTATGCATCAAACTGAACCCCCAAACCTTATTATGCATAAAAATGGACCCCTTAGATCTTATTATGCATCAGACCAGATCCCAAACCTTATAATGCATCAAATCAGACCTTGGACCTTATTATGTATCAGATCGGACCTCGAACCTTATTATGCATCAGACCCGATCCCTACACCTTAGTATGCATAAGACCAGATTTGAACATTAGTATGCATCAGACTAGATCCGGACCTGGTTATGCATCATACTGAATCTAGATCATGTTTTCCACCCAGTTCGACCAAAACTGTCAAAGTTGCCATTTTTTCCCAATTTTTTTTCAAAAACCAAAGTTATTTACCATTTCCTTTGATGTGAGGTTGGTCAGGATTCATCGTAGTTTCAAAATAGATTTGCCTATTTTTTATAAGTACATTTCGGGTCTGAACCCTTATGCATAACCCTGGTTTCCAGGCTATAGATTGTAATGATGAAACTGTAATGTTGTATCATAACTGCCATTGTTAATATAAAACTTTCTGTAATTATTGTTATCTACCATTGCTAATGCTATTGCCTCTATTGTTGTTATTATTGTTGTTGCAGATTTTTTATGTATTATTATTGCTATACTATAATAACTACATATCTATAGAATTATTTAAGTGGAAATGGAACTGTGTGTAGCATGTTAAATTTCATTTCTATAGTCTTCTCTTATTTGCACCTTAGTTAATATTATGGAGGGTGTTGAAATATTTGTAATATAACCTTATTAGGCCAAGGTCAACAATGATGAAGTACCTATGGGTGTTCTTGATGTAAGCCTACGAGCAAATGCTATGTAGACCTTTCGACATTTTGATGTAATCCTATGAGCATTTTATATGTAAGCTTACAAGCATCTTTTTATGTAAGTCTATGAACATCTATGTGTAAGCCTAAGGGCCCCTTTCATATTTACTCCTTAGTTGTATTGGTTAATTCACCTTTATGGATAACAATGCTTAAAGGGTAATATATTATACTTTAACTGTAATGTGAACCTCAAGGTCAAGTTTATGTCAGCCAAAGGTTTACCTCTCATTAAGGATTTGGCATCACTATAAATATCTCTTAATGAGTATCAATTTTTATAATTAATGTGAATAAAATGTGGTATATTAGGGTGCCCATGAGCATCCATGTTACACTTGTTTTCTCCTTTTGTCTCTTACATCATTTATTATTGCTATCTTTTAATCGTCTTTTCTTCTTTTTGGCAAATGATTGTGACGAATGTATGTTTTGAAAGGTTTTTGGAAAATATTGTAAATTTGAACAACTAAACCACCTTGTAATTTAAACCTAGCTTTGCTTTTAAATCTAGAAATATAGGGAGAGACTAACTAGAGTCTAACATAGAGCAAAAATGAACTAGGCAAGATATTTTTTGATGGTAGATTTGACTAGTGATTCCATGGTCCAATAGAGCGCTCCATCCTCCTCCATTAGATACTGCTGAATCATCTAGTAAGAATCTTGACAACATCTAAAAGGGCTAGGGGATCTATGCAAAAGGATCACATTTTTACTTTAGAAAGAAAAAGCGCTACAATGAAAACAGGAGAGGAAAGCGAGAGCAAGGGGAAATATAGAAATAAATTAATGATAATGTGATGTCAATATGAAAGGGAGAGGTATTTTCAAATTTTATAATTAGAAAAAAGATAAAATCTCTATTTAAGACAACAATCAAACTCAACCCTTTTTAAGGCCATAAAATTGTGATCATTGACTGAATTGACACGTCATTTTTACCCTATGTGTTAAACATGCAAGGGTTACTAAACTTCTTGTCAAAAACCCTAAGTTTGATTAATGGACACTATCCAAGTTTAAAGTAGGGATAGTGTTGCCCATTGATTTTTCCATTGGCATGTTAGGTGACATGTGGTCATACATGTCATGCCCATGTCTAAAAATTAAAGTTTAGGGGATCATTTAGGTATGTAATGGCTAAAAATGTGACACATGACATCATAAAATGGGGAACAAAGTCTATTTTCATATAAACATCACATTCTCGTTATTCTATTTTCATCATTTTCCTCTTGCTCTTTCTTTCCTCTTCTGCTTTCATCACAATGCTTTCTCTTTCTAGAGAGTAAGCATTCTCATTTCACACAAATCCCTTAGCTCTTGTAAGTGCACTAAATATATTGTTATTTTCTTATTTTATAGTGTAAGCATAGAAATCTAGTATAATTAATTATATTTCATTTATTATTTTTATTACTTCCTCTTGTTATTTTTTGCATTGTTGAAGCTTAGACGTCTAGTGTGAGATTTCATTTTTTTCAAAACTTCGGAATCTCACATTAGATCTCTAAATGAAAATTAAATAGCCTTATGTATAATAGAAGACTTCTCTTTCTCTTCTCTTCTCTTCTATACATCATATATTTCACACATATTTATTTCCTAGTTGTAAAGAAGGATGTCAACCAAGCTAAAATATGGATCCCATCCATTGCCAAAGTATTTCATCCTATCATATAGTAGTATTAATACAATAATACTTTGGTACTTATGCCATTGCCACATTATTTCAACCAACCATATAGTAGTATTAACACAATATTACTTTGGCACTTATGGATATATTACCTGACAAGATTTAAATCTTGGTCTCTACCTTGAAAATCTACACTTTTAACCATTTGAGTTTATGCCATTTGATAGATATAAAGCTTTATTAGCTTGTTTTTCTCATCATTGTCTATAACCATGATAAAAATAAGTTTATATAAAAGGAATGTTATGCACCTACTACTCTTAGTGTCTTAAGTTAACTTTGATTTATTTAGAGTTAGCAGCTTACAATATAATTGATTTGTTAACATATAAGAACTTTTCAACAATATAACAAGATTAAACTCCCACATAAATGATATGCACATGTATTCATACAAATGGATAATCTCACTATATTTCATATATTACACACTTAATATTCCAATACTAATGATGTATTGGAATTGTTTTTACATAATTTTCATATGCTTCCTATACATACAACATTTAAAAATACTCTTGACACTTCAACTTCAACAAACTATTCATCTTCTTCAATCTTCTAGGAAACATTTATCATATGAGAAATATATTTTATTGACTCTTAATAATGACAAACCTCTAATGATTACTAAAATGACTCATATTTACAAGCCTCTTTTCACACCATATATTTGCAAACTATTTATAAATATTTACAAGTACCAAATAATGTAATAAACTCCAACACCCCCTTGTATTACATTATTTGGTATAAGTTTCATTGTCTTCATTTTGCTTTGATTGTCTTGATCACTTGTCCTTCTTCATGATGATATTTTACCTTGATTATTTTAAAATATTTCTTTTTACTTATTCAAGTAGTACTTGTATTTGTTCCAATATTGATAGCAGTTGTCATAGTAGAGAAAATTAGAATCGAATCGAAATCGGCCTAGAAAAAGAATGAAAAAAAAAATCAAGAATCAAGAAAATTTGGGGAAAAAACAACAAAAAAATAATGAAAATATAACTTTTCATAGGAAAATAAAATTTTCATGCATATCACAATGCATTCACATTATGCAAATCAAATATTAATGACATAACACTGTAAGTTTAAAATACACTTGAAAATGGCAAGTGATACATCACACAAGCTTAAAATACACATGAAAGTGACAAAACACTTCTTGTATTGCTTGTAATATGAAAAGGTACAAATTTAAAAATTGCGTCAAAAAGCCTCAATATGCCCACTATCTACTATCTTGCAATTCCTTTTCCCTTTACCCTAGCATAAGCCTTGTGCCCATGCCTCTTCTTGGTCCTCGCTTGCTATCTCCTCCACTAGGTATTCAAAGTTTTTTAATTCATTCGAGGAGAAGAGAGGCACTTCTTATTGATCTTACTCTACGTCTATGATCCATTCAAATGATGGATCAATATCACTTAGGTCAATGGACTCGATACTTATTTTTGTAATACATTTTTGGTGGAGGCAAAGGTTGTAATGCATAAACACAAGATCATTCAACTTTTCTTGTGTGAGTCTATTACACTTCTTGGAATGTATGTGCTTAAACATACTCCAATTGCACTCACAACCTAAAGCGTTGCATGTTTGATATGAGATTTTGACGGTCATGCATTTCAAATTGGGCGTAAAATGACCAAAGTCCTCCCACCATAAAAATAAATTTAATAATTCACATGTAAAATAGTAATTGAGATTATTTTTTAAAACAAAAGTAAAAGAAAAAATAAATAATAATTTTATGAGGGTTATATGGCCTCAATTTTGACCTCATTCTCTTACATTGCTCAAATGGGAAAAGGAGGCCTAAAATTCCTTATAATTATGTATATCTTCACATACCTTATCACATAATTGGCTATTAGGGAACATGTGATCAATGCAATCTTGATGCCAATCTTCACCTCATAATCGACATGAAATATAACTAAATTAAAAATTTTGGGGTTCAAGTAGTAACCCATAGCATGAAGAGGACTATGGATTTGAGATGTCCATTGGTTATTAATAATTTTCCAAATGGGATAGTATTTGGTGTGGGCATATCCATAAAATACGACAATTGCTTCTTTTTCCTTGTCCATAGCCTCATATGCATATCCCATTATAGATTTTTCTCCATCAACAAGATAGAGAACCTTCACCAAAAACTCTAACACCTAAAATAAAAGAAAAATAATTTAAATGAAAATATTTTACAACAAAAAAATATAAATTACAATACAAGATTCCTAAATGGAAACATATTTTAATTAAAAAATAAATTAATAAACTTAGCCTTATACCTTGATGGCCTCATCCATGGCTATCTAGAGGGCCTCATTAAATAAATAGGCATTTACATTCTACCACTTAGGTGAGAATTGGTATCTTGCAGCTTGTTCAAAATTTTAGTCATCACTCAAAAACATTTGCTTCAATGACCCTCTTGCATTATAGATGCTCTATAATGTCACAAAGTTTGTGGTAAAGCATGTAACTCTAGGCCACACTAGCTCCTTCCCACCAGTAAATTACCTCATGAGACTAAGGACCCATGCATGATTGTAGATGAATTTTGTGATAGCCTTAGCCTTTTGTACAACCTTTGTCATCCAAGGTAATTTTCCAATGTTTTTGAGGAGTAAATTTAGATAATAGGCTATACATGGGGTCCAAAAAATAGTGGGGAATCTCTCCAAAATTTTATTGATAACTTTCTACATTGTTGCAATATCCATGATGATTTGGACAACATTATCCCTCCAACCTCCAAAACAACCTCCCCCAACAACCCTATAAGCAGTTTGATGCTCTTAACTTGTGTCGATGCATCTACTGACTCAAAAAATGTAATTCCTCCTATAGAAGGAACAAAAAATAATTAAGGTTCTTTCCTTCCCATTCATCCAACCACCAAACATGACACTACAACCCTTAATCCTCCACATCTTTTCCTGGTATTCAAGCACAACCTAAAGTTTAAATAAAATAATCGTTCATGTGTATAAATTTAACCCCCTTTGATTTTTTTGAAATTTGCTTTTTAAAAACATAATTTAATCATGCATGATAATAAATTTAAGCACAAATTGAATGTTTTTTATAGATTATCGATAGAGAGGGTCCCTAAGGTCATCAAAAATTGGCAACTTGAATCCTATGCTGCAACTTGTAATGACGTCTATCATGAATTGTTAGTATGGAGACCTTACCACAATGAAGGGAATATCAAAAAAATACCAAAAAGTGGCAATGGTTGTCCTCATTATGTTGTGCTTCTCCTAGTTCCACACAACCATAACCTCAAGCATGGGTTGTACCCTTGGTGTGGAATGCTATACAAAATGAGACTCTCCCATTGCAGTAGTTGCTTGTGCGCACGATGGACTTGAAATATTGTGTTAAAACAGACCAAATTTGCTTCTAATAAATGGAATTCAAGAAGGGAGGATGACATGGCCTCATTTTATCTTTTTTTATGTTCTATTTTTTCCTCCGAGCCAAATATCATGGCATCTAATTTTTGTCTAACTTCTTGCAACACCTTATCACATGGCTTTGCAACATTGCCAACTCTCTTTTCCAAATGGAATTTGAGGCAAAAAATACCTCCATGAAACAGTTATCAGGCAACAATATTTAATTAAAGAGAAAAAAATAAATCCTAAACCTAAAACCCTAGAATATGGTTTAGGATTTAAACTTAATATATTGACAACTAAAAAAGGGGCTTGCATACATAGTTATTATAAAGCAATATTTACTTAAAAGGAGAAAAAAAACTTAAACCATAGACCTAGTTTTTAAATTTCTACCTTAAAGTTAATCTTTGGGAACATGCCTGAAAAAGAAAACAAAAACATTTACAAACAACCTTAATTTAAACCTAGTTTGAACCTGGGGAAAAAAAGTTTTCAAAAGTTTTTCTTACCTCAGATGAACCATTTGAACAAATACTGGTGGTTTTTGGATTCCTTCAAACCTCAAATAATTCGTTGTTAGGATGCCCTAGTGTGTTTGGTTTGGTGTGGTAGTGTAGTATGCAAAAATCATACACCTAATGCAATTATATGAAATCAAATTGAATAAAAAAATCATGTAACCATCAAGATAAAGATAAGAAATACAAAAAATTGTGTCCTTCTCATCAATAGTTAATCATGTCCTTGAAAATGAGGTTACAATGATATCCCTTTGAGGGATTTGATACCAATTTGATACAAATTTTACAATCAAGAAAAATGGTAGGTGTAACACACAAAATATTTGCACCCTCTCAAACAGATTTGGGAGGAGTTTCTTATGACCTCCGCTATGTGGAATAAAGGTTTATGAATATTTGTGTTCTATGCTCCTTGCCAAAACCTAAAATTTGCACACAAGAAAACTCCTTTTGTTTCTTACATCATTTAGTATTGCTATCTTTTAATCGTCTTTTTTTCTTTTTGGCATATGATTGTGACGAATGCATGTTTTGAAAAGTTTTTGAAAAAAAATATAAATTTGAATAGCTAAACCACCTTGTAATTTAAACCTAGCTTTGTTTTTAAATCTAGAAATATAGGGAGAGATTAACTAGAGTCTAACATAGAGCAAAAATGGACTAGGCAAGATATTTGTTGATGGTAGAATTGACTAGCGATTCTATGGTCCAATAGAGCGCTCCATCCTCCTCCATTAGATACTGCTAAATCATCTAGTAAGAATCTTGACAACATCTAAAAGGACTAGGGGATCTATGCAAAAGGAGAGTATTTTTACTTTAGAAAGAAAAAGCACTACAATGAAAACATAAGAGGAAAGCGAGAGCAAGGGGAAATATAGAAATAAATTAATGATAATGTGATGTCAATATGAAAGGGAGAGGTATTTTCATTTTTTATAATTAGAAAAAAGACAAACTCTCTATTTAATCCAACAATCAAACTCAACCCTTTTTAAGGCCATAAAATTGTGACCATTGACTGAATTGAAACGTTGTTTTTACCCTATGTGTTAAACATGCAAGGGTTACTAAACTTCTTGTCAAAAACCCTAAGTTTGATTAATGGACACTATCCAAGTTTAAAGTAGGGATAGTGTTTTCCATTGATTTTTCCATTGGCATGTTAGGTGACATGTGGTCATACATGTCATGCCCATGTCTAAAAATTAAAGTTTAAGGGATCACATAGGTATGTAATGGCTAAAAATGTGACACATGACATCATAAAATGGGGAACAAAGTCTATTGTCATATAAACATCACATTCTCATTATTCTATTTTCATCATTTTCCTCTTGCTCTTTCTTTCCTCTCCTGCTTTCATCACAATGCTTTATCTTTCTAGAGAGTAAGCATGCTCATTTCACACAAATCCCTTAGCTCTTGTAGATGCACTACATATATTGTTATTGTCTTATTTTATAGTGTAAGCATAGAAATCTGGTATAATTAATTAGATTTCATTTATTGTTTTTATTACTTCCTCTTGTTATTTTTTGCATTGTTGTATCTTAGACGTCTAGTGTGAGATTTCATTTTTTTTGAAAACTTTGAAATCTCACATTAGATCTCTAAATGACAATTAAATAGCCTTATGGATGATATAAGTCTTCTCTTTCTCTTCTCTTCTCTTCTCTTCTATACATCATACATTTCACACATATTTATTTCCTAGTTGTAAAGAAGGATGTCAACCAAGCTAAAAGATGGATCCCATCCATTGCCAAAGTATTTCATCCTATCATATAGCAGTATTAATACAATAATACTTTGGTACTTATGCCATTGCCACATTATTTCAACCAACCGTATAGTAGTATTAATACAATATTACTTTGGCACTTATGGATATATTACCTGACAAGATTTGAATCTTGGTCTCTACCTTGAAAATCTACACTTTTAACCATTTGAGCTTATGATATTTGATAGATATAAAGCTTTATTAGCTTTTTTTTCTCATCATTGTCTATAACCATGATTAAAATAAGTTTATATAAAAGGAACGTTATGCACCTACTACTCTTAGTGTCTTAAGTTAAATTTGATTTATTTAGAGTTAGCAACGTACAATATAATTGATTTGTTAACATATAAGAACTTTTCAACAATATAACAAGATTAAACTCCCACACAAATGGTATGCACGTATTCACACAAATGGATAATCTCACTATATTTCATAGATTACACACTTAATATTCCAATACTAATGAAGTATTGGAATTATTTTTACATAATTATCATATGCCTCCTCTACAAACAACCTTTAAAAATACTCTTGACACTTCAACTTCAAAAAACTATTCATATTCTTCAATCTTCTAGGAAACATGATTTCATATTTCTCATATGAGAAATATACTTTATTGACTCCTAGTAATGACAAACCTCTAATGATTACTAAAATGACTCATATTTACAAGACTCTTTTCACACCATATATTTGCAAACTATTTATAAATATTTTTTTTTTGAAAAAAATGAAAAAACTTGTATTAACACAAAAGACAGTTACAAGAGGGAGAAAGGGCATCCCAACCAAGCGCAAAGAGACCAGAAGTACAAAGGGCGCGAAAACGCGACATGTCGCGAAATCGCGACACAAAACCAAACAACCGCCGCGCCACAACACCCAGTCGCGATAACGCGACAAGTCACGAAATCGCGACATGTCGCGATATCGCGACAAAAAGCGCCGGAACCACAACACCCGAAAAAGGTCGCGAAATCGCTACAGCATAGCACCAAATCACCCAAACGCCAAAAGTGTCACGAAATCGCGATGAGAAAGCCTTAAAGCATCTGCTCCCCGAAACTGTTGCGAAATCGCGACGAGGACCCCTTTGATCAGCAACTTTGAGAAAGTGTCGCGACATCGCGACGACTTTTCCTTGGAGCCCCACTTGGCCGGAAGTGTAGCGAAATCGCGACAAGAAAACCAATGGGCGCCCCATCCGTAAAAGTGTCGCGAAATCGCGACATGTTCAGCCCCGAGGTGCCCATTACCAAAACAAGTCGCGATATCGCGACGTTTTTCCCGCAAGTCGTTTTTCTCCGTAATCGTAGCGAAATCGCTCGGTTTGCCCTCGTGCTTCCTTTCCATAAACATGTCACGAAATCGCGACAGGTTATCCATTGGGAGGCTTTTCTCAAAAAGGTCGCGATAACGCGTCGGTTTTTCCCCCTTAACTAAATTTTTCTCAACACATCTCAAAATCGCAACAAGGATGCCCCTATGAGTCCCTTCCTCAAAAAAGGCACGAAATCGCGACGGATTTTCCTTAGAGTAGCTTTTCACACAGATTGTCGCGATATCGCGACGGTTTTTCCCTTTCATGCAGTTTTTCTCAAAGCGTCGCGAACTATTTATAAATATTTACAAGTACCAAATAATGTAATAAAATCCAACACCCCCTTGTATTACATTATTTGGTATAAGGTTCATTGTCTTCATTTTGCTTTGATTGTTTTGATCACTTGTCCTTCTTCATGGTGATATTTTACCTTGATTATTTTAAAAGATTTCTTTTTACTTATTCAAGTAGTACTTGTCTTTGTTCCAATATTGATAGCAATTGTCATAGTAGAGAAAATTAGAATCGACTCGAAATCGTACTAGAAAAAGAATGAAAAAAATCAAGAATCAAGAAAATTTGTGGAAATAACAACAAAAAAATAATGAAAATACAACTTTTCATAGGAAAATATTTTTTTCATGCATATCACAATGCATTCACATTATGCAAATCAAATATTAATGACATAACACTGTAAGCTTAAAATACACTTGAAAGTGGCAAGTGATACATCACAAAAGCTTAAAATACACATGAAAGTGACAAAACACTTTTTGTATTGCTTATAATATGAAAAGGTACAAATTTGAAAACTGTGTCAAAAAGCCTCAATAGGCCCACTATTTACTGTCTTGCAATTCCTTTTCCCTTTGCCCTAGCAGAAGCCTTGTGCTCGTGCCTCTTCTTGGTCCTCGCTTGCTATCTCCTCCACTAGGTATTCAAAGTTTTTTAATTCATTCGAGGAGAAGAGAGGCACTTCTTACTAATCTTACTCTACATCTATGATCCATTCAAATGATGGATCAATGTCACTTAGGTCAATGGATTCGATACTTATTTTTGTAATACATTTTTTGTGGAGGCAAAGGTTGTAATGCACAAACACAAGATCATTCAAATTTTCTTGTGTGAGTCTATTACACTTCTTGGAATGTATGTGCTTAAACATACTCCAATTGCACTCACAACCTAAAGCGTTGAATGTTTGAGATAATATTTTGATGGTCGTGCATTTCAAATTGGGCGTAAAATGACCAAATTCCTCCCACCATAAAAATAAATTTAATAATTCACATTTAAAATAGTAATTGAGATTATTTTTTAAAACAAAATCAAAATAAATAATAAATAATAATTTTATGAGGGTTATAAGGCCTCAATTTTGACCTCATTCTCTTGCATTGCTCAGATGGGAAAAGGAGGCCTAAAATTCCTTATAATTACATATATCTTCACATACCTTATCACATAATTGGCTATTAGGGAACATGTGATCAATGCAATTTTGAGGCCAATATTCACCTCATAATCGACATGAAATATAACTAAATTAAAAATTTTGGGGTTCAAGTAGTAACCCGTAGCATGAAGAGGACTATGGATTTGAGATGTCCATTTGTTATCAATAATTATCCAAATGGAATTGTATTTGGTGTGGGCATATCCATAAAATGAGACAATTGCCTCTTTTGCCTTGTCCATAGCATCATATGCATATCCCATTATCCATCAATAAGATAGAGAACCTTCACCAAAAGCTCTAACACCTAAAATAAAAGAAAAATGATTTAAATGAAAATATTTTACAACAAAAATATATAAATTACAATACAATATTCCTAAATGGAAACATATTTTAATTAAAAAATAAATTAATAAACTTAGTCTTATACCTTGATGGCCTCATCCATGGCTATCTAGAGGGCCTCCTTAAATAAATAGACATTTACATTCTACCACTTAGGTGAGACTTGGTATCTTGTAGCTTGTTCAAAATTTGTCATTGGTCAAAAACATTTGCTTCGATGTCCCTCTTGCATTATAGATGCTCTATAATGTCACAAAGTTTACGGTAAAGCATGTAAATCTAGCCCACACTAGCTCCCTCCCACCAGTAAATTACCTCATGAGACTAAGGACCCATGCATGATTGTAGATGAATTTTGTGATAGCCTTAGCCTTTTGTACAACCTTTGTCATCCAAGGTAATTTTCCAATTTTTTTGAGGAGCAAATCTAGATAATAGTCTACACATGGGGTCCAAAAAATAGTAGAGAATCTCTCCAAAATGTTATCGATCACTTTATACATTGTTGCAATGTTCATGATGATTTGGACAATATTCTCCCCCCAACCTCCAACACAACCTCCCCCAACAACCCTACAAGCAGTTTGATACTCTTAACTTGTGTTGATGCATCTACTGATTCAAAAAATGCAATTCCTCCTATAGAAGCAACACAAAAATAATTAAGGTTCTTTCCTTCCCATTCATCCAACCACCAAACATGATACTATGACCCTTAATCCTCCACATATTTCCTTGGTCTTCAAGCACAACCTAAAGTTTTAATAAAATAATTGTTCATGTGTATAAATTTAACCCCATTTGATTTTTTTGAAATTTGCTTTTTAAAAACATAATTTAATCATGCATGATAATAAATTTATGCAAAACTTGAATGTTTTTCATAGATTATCGATAGAGAGGATCCCTAAGGTCATTAAAAATTGGCAACTTGAATCCTATGCCGCAACTTGTAATGACATCTATCGTGCATTGTCAGTAAGGAGACCTTACCACAATGAAGGGAATATAAAAAAAATACCAAAAAGTGGCAATGGTTGTCCTCATTGTGTTGTGATTATCCTAGTTCCACACAACCATACCCTCAAGCATGGGTTGCACCCTTGGTGTGGAATGCTATACAAAATGATACTCTCCCATCGCAGTAGTTGCTTGTGTGCACGATGGACTTGAACGCTTATGCTAAAATTGACTAAAGTTGCTTCTGATAAATGGAATTCAAGAAGGGAGGATGACATGGCCTCATTTTATCTTTGCTTATGTTCTATTTTTTTCTCTAAGCTAAATATCATGGCATATAATTTTTGTCTAACTTGCAACACCTTATCGCATGGCTTTGCAGCATTGCCAACTCTCTTTTCCAAATGGAATTTGAGGTATGATTTTACCTAATGCTTGTTTCTTGTGTAGAAATTTTGGATCGATTCATCTAGGGATTAGAGAAGGATGGGAAATTCTTTGTCAAATCAACTTATTTAGCAGTAGATAGTCCTTCTAATCCTTGGTTTATCATAGATAAAATTTTGTTAAAAGGATTGACTCATTAAATCAATATTTTCTTCTAGTTGGCCATACAAGAAAAATTTCTACCTTTAGACAATCTCAAAAAAAGAGGTATGATTTTACCTTTGTCACAAAAATGGACTAGGCAAGATATTTGTTGATGGTAGACTTGACTAGTGATTCCATGGTCCAATAGAGCGCTTCATCCTCATCCATTAGATACTGCTGAATCATCTAGTAAGAGCTTGATAACATCTATAAGGGCTAGGGGATCTATGCAAAAGGAGCATATTTTTACTTTAGAAAGAAAAAGAACTACAATGAAAACAGGAGAGGAAAGCGAGAGCAAGGGGAAATATAGAAATAAATTAATGATAATGTGATGTCAATATGAAAGGGATAGGTATTTTCATTTTTTATAATTAGAAAAAATACTAACTCTCTATTTAAACCAACAATCAAACTCAACCCTTTTAAGGCCATAAAATTGTGACCATCAAATGAATTGACATGTCGTTTTTACCCTATGTGTTAAACATGCAAGGGTTCCTAGAATTCTTGTCAAAAACCATAAGTTTTATTAATGGACACTATCCAAGTTTAAAGTAGGGATAGTGTTGTCCATTTTTTTCCATTGACATGTTAGGTGACATGTGGTCATACATGTCATGCCCATGCTTAAAAATTAAATTTTAGGGGATTACTTAGGTATGTAATGGCTAAAAATGTGACACATGACATCATAAAATGGGGAACAAAGTCTATCAAATACCTTATCACATAATTGGCTATTAAGGAACATGTGATCAATGCAATATTGAGGCCAATATTCACCTCATAATCGACATGAAATATAATACAAGGTCGAACATCGAACCCCGTTCTACACCAAGCTGAACATTGAACCCCATTTTGCAGAAGGTCAAATATCAGATCCCATTCTGCACCAGGCTGACACTAGAATCCAATTTGCACAAGATCGATATCGGATCCTGATTTACACAAGGTCGACATCAGATCCCAATTTGCACAAGACCAATATCGAATTCTATTTTGCATAAGGTCGATATTCAGACCCTACTTTACACCAGGATTGATTGTTGAATCACGTTCTACATCAGGTTCTCTGTTTCTCTTAATACATTCTAAATATAAGTTGAAGCACTTATAGTAATAAGATTTGTTTTTCTGTCAACTAGTTGCAAGTTTTTCTTCTATTTTTCTATCATTTATTGAAAATATGTCAATGCTATGTTTCCAATGTTTTTCTCTATTTTGCCATGTTCTACATGTCTTCAACACCAGATCTATATTCGGACCTTGTTTTGCACCAGATATATATCCGAACCACATTTTGCACCAGGTTCTTTGTTTCTATTAAGACATTCTGAATAGAAGTTGAACTAGTTGTAGAAAATATGTCAATGCTCAATTTCAAATGTTTTTCTCTATTTTGCCTTGTTTTGAATGTTGTCTTCTATTTTTTTTATCCTATGAAAACTCTTTGATTCTTTGTTTCTATTCAGATTTTATTTTTTATGATAATATTATAATTAGATAAATACTTTGGTAAATGCTTTTCTGTACTATAATATGATATTGTTCCATATATGTATCTCTAGTTATTTTTCGCATAGAGAACTTATTTTTTGAATTTAATTTGAATTTGTATATTGCATATTGCATATTTTTGTGCTCTTATCAGTTACAAGTGTTATCACCAAAAGATACAGTAGTGGCATACACTAACAAAATCACAATAAAACATGGTAGAAAATTGGTATTCATTTTCTAGCGATTGACCATCTATTTATTCTAATTACAATATTATCTTGAGTCCTAAGAGAAGTAACATCTCTTTAAAATTTTATTACTTTTCTAAAATGAAAAACACATTATTTACAAGTAAAATGTCACCCACCGACAATGGAAAGAAGGGGGTCAAATCTTTTGCTGAAAAGAGTACCCTCAAATATTTTAGCCATATGCCAAAAACAAACAAACCATCCACATCCATACAAATTCGAGGTACAATTTATTTTTTAATTATAAATGGTTAGTTGTATATTTTGTAATTATTTTCAATACTGCTTTCTTCCTCAAACTATTAGTTGTCAATATGTGCTCAACAATATGAATTT
>JAQPPZ010009903.1:0-27809 GCA_028583015.1 Wollemia nobilis
TCATCATTGACCCATTTTATTATTAAATAAGGAATATCATCTTTAATTTCCAGGGAGTCACAAACTTATTTTAATTCCTTTCTAAAATATCGCAACCAAACAGGCCCGACTCTGATCACATGCGCGTACCAGCCCAATTTTATCAAAATAGGATTAAGTAGGGTGTATTGAGAATCATTTTGAATACTTTTTATTCTTTGGAAGGCGCCCGATATTAAGGGTTAATGTTTTATAAAGATAAACATTTTCTCTTTTTAAAAGAACTACATACAATTCCATATCACCATTTATTTGTGGATAAAGTATAATTTGGTGGAATGTAATGATAAAATACAATGGGGTTAGGTGCCTTGTTAGGATGAAAAGGGAAAACTACTTCATATAATTTTTTCATAAACATTTTCTTCGTCAACCTTTAATTTGTCCCTATGTGATAATTGAGGAAATGTTTTGCAAAATTTTTCGTTGAGTCTCCTTTTTCTTTCCCGATAAAATATCTTTGAAATATTCCTTGTATTTCCCCATAAAATATCTTTGAAATAATTAATTGCTTCCTTATTGATATCCTTTAGAGACAAAATATTTTTGATGTGTTTTGGCAATAACATGAAAAAATTGCTATTTATATCTCCTTCCTCAACCATCTCTTCCTAGTTTTTTGGAACCAACATGCCTTTTCCTTTTCCAATATATTATGATAATTATAAAGTAATTGCTTTTCTTCTATATAAGAATCCTAGTCCATTCCATTGATTTCTACTACATCTTGTAAAATTTTGAGCTTGGATTCAATTTCTTCATTTTTTATAAATATTTCACCAAAATATTTGGCATTCCAGATCTTTATTTGCCTATTTAGATATTTTATATTTTGAACAAACCTATACATACATGATCCTTCAAAATTTGTTTCATCTCACCATAACATAACCATATGGAAAAAATTAGGGTCTTAGAGCCATATAAAATGAAAGCAAAATGGCTTTGGGTGACCATTATTGATTGAATAACATCTTAAGAGAATGGTTTTGTGAAATGATTTTGCTTGCAATAAAATCTCTAAATATATTGTATACGTTATTTACAACAATGTTTTGGATAACAAAAATTATTCAATATTTTTGCTATATGAGTTTGTGTAATGCGTTTATTATCCCATGTATATCATAAACTTTAAGAAATGAAATTTGAAGACCATTTGAATCAACAAAATGAAGCAAAAATCATACATTGATTTTGATCATCCAAGAGTAACACACTTTTTTTAAAGGAGATAGAATTATTTTGAAGTCCCCCAAGAATAATGAATCATCATTGTACTTGACATGTATATGCTAAGGTCCTTCCAACATCTTTCATTAGGAATAACTATAATTGGCTCCTATACATTTATAATTCCAACTTTAATGTTTTCCTCTATCCCACAAAATAGACCAATACCCCAATTACATTTTACTTTTAACAAATTTTAATCTTATTTGCATTTGTTCCATGTTGCCGCAATACATCCAAAAGCTCATATAAAAGAAACTGCTAGACATTACACCATCTTCTAGATCTTTTTGAATGCATTTTCACATTTCTCACTATTTAATTTTATTTCTTATATTAAAATAAATTTAAGACTATAACAAACTATTAATTTTTCATGACCTAAAATGATAACATTTTTATTATAATATTTTATTATAAAAATAATCCCACTTCTTACTAACACTTGTCCCACCCAGTGGGCGCGGGCCCCGCGCGGCCGGCGCCCCCGTTCGTGTTACATTGCTTTTAAAAAAAAAAAAACAAAAAACTTGTAAAATCTATTTTCAGTTTCCCAAATTAATATCTTTTAGCTTTCATTTTCTCTTTATTCCTGATTTAAAAATCTATTTTTTTTCCGTTATCACCGTTGCTTTTATCTTAATCAATCTCTTTTATTTTTTCAGTTGTGAAGCAGAGATTTCCTTACACACAAAATGTGAAGTCCATGTCCGTCGCCAATATACTACTCGTTTAATAATTCTACGTATCTCATATGTGATTGTATGTTTTGTTCCGTCCAATAGTTTCTGGAAAATCTAAAAATACGTGATGGCGGCAATCTCCCGTAATGATAAAGCCCACTCTTTAAGTAGTAATCTTCAAAACTGCTTCCTTTAAAATGATTTCGCAAACGTCACATGGTCATAGTATGGCGTAATATTTGACTGAATAAATAGGTGGAAGAACCAGGAATTCCAGCCGTAGGGACGTCGAACTGGGTGTAGCGGGAAGTTTGAGGGATACCTCGCGTGCAGAGATTCATTAGATATGAAAGCGACCGACATGACGTGACGCGCCGCTTAGGATGCAAATCCACCCAAAATCTTCGACTCAAATCGAAGTCATCCAAAAGTTGCCTGGACCTAAGAAGGGGATTGTTTATACTGACTTCACTATTATCATGGTTATCAGTGGAATAACTCCAAATTAGTGCCTTAAACTAGAAAAAAAAAACAAAAAATCTACCTGACAAAAAAAAAATTTTTTTTATTTGCTTAATTATTATTCCTAATGATGACTTAGAATTTTGAGGCCTATTCCTAATCGCGGGCAATGACAATGCACCGCTTAAGATCCATCTAAAACCAGAGACTAAAATACCTCTGAAGGTTTTACATGGTCTACAAGAGCAACACTGGCAGTGTGGTGAATCGATCCATGGACCCGCAGGGCATGTCTGGTAGAGATCTGAGGGAGAACAAGGCAAACTGCGAGTCGTCCGAGGAAAAAGGTGTGCATCTCTTGTTTCTCCTATTACAGTGTGCGGAGGCTCTTTCTGCATACAATTTTGAAGAAGCCAGCACTATTCTCCCTCAACTGAGCGAGCTCGCTTCTCCATATGGCACTCCTGTGGAGAGAGTAAGTGCATACTTTGCCCAGGGCATGGCCTCCAGGCTAGTGAACTCGTGCCTGGGCATAAGCTCGCCATTGCCGCTGATGCAATGGAACATAGCATTTGCCTTCCAGACCTTCAATGACATCTGCCCAGTGATAAAATTTTCGCATTTCACATCAAACCAGGCGATCCTGGAGGCCTCCAAGGGCCAAAGAAGGGTTCACATAATAGACCTGGACATAATGGAAGGCCTTCAATGGCCTCCATTGTTTCACATCGTGGCAGCAAGGTCTAGGCCGGGAAATCCCCCGCAAGTGACGATCACCGGCTTCGGAACCTCCGTGGATGCACTGGAAGCCACCGGGAAGAGGCTCTCAGGCATTGCTAGCAGTCTCAGATTATCCTTTGAATTCCATGGTGTCACAGACAAGGTAGGAAATGTGGACCCTGCTGCTTTGAAATTGAGGAAGGAGTGCAATGATGTGGTTGCTGTTCACTGGTTCCGTCACTGTCTTTACGATGTTACAGGATCGGATATCCATGCCTTGCGGTTGCTCACGGAACTGTCACCCGATGTTATTACCGTGGTAGAGCAAGAGGTGAACCATGGAGGGCCTTTTCTCCATAGGTTTGTTGAAGCCCTGCATTACTATTCGGTGATGTTTGATTGCCTGGGAGAAAGTTTTCCTCAAGACAATGTAGAGCGCCATGTTGTAGAGCAAGGGTTGCTTTCACATGAGATCAGAAACATTCTTGCAGTTGGAGGACCTGCAAGGACAGGAGAAATTAAGTTTGAGAATTGGAGAAGTCATCTGCTGCAGCATTTGGAATTCCGACAGATACCCATGATCACCCAGAATGTTGTTGCCCAAGCCCAACTATTGTTGATGAAGGACATGTTCCCTTGCCAGGGGTTTTCCTTGAAGGAAGATGGGGGAACTCTCAAGCTTGGGTGGAGGGATTGGTGCCTCTACACTGCCTCTAGCTGGACTTCCGTCAAATCTCATCCTTACCATAATTGAACTGGTTTGCTAGTATCAAAAGTATAACGATTGATCCTTTGCTATTTATTTTAATCTTGATTTAAGGTTCCTTTGGTTCTTATATGCTTGCAGAAGATTGAATTTAGGTTGTTTTCACTTGAACTGAAATGGACCTTATTAGTTTATTGATGTATAGGGGGGAGACATATAACATATATGTAGAAACCGTCTATGTTCATTTTCTGATATTCTAATTACCTGCTTTGTTCCTAATAGGCAATCAACAGTCTCTGAATAGAATAAAACACATCATAGATTTACATTATTTCCCTCTTGCCGAGAGCTAAGCTAGAAGAAAATAATGATTTTTCTCTTGGCAATCATGGATTTCATCTCACACCGCTAAAATCTCTTTTTCTGACTTGGTCCTTGTATAGAGCCTCAATTATCTTCATTCTTGCCAGGTTCTGATTCTGGAATCCACTAGTTCTTAATCCATTTGAGTTGACTGCAGCACTAACCATTTCGTCATTGCTTGATATGGGAATCTGTGTCTCCTCTCTGCAGGCTCGAGAAAATTAATGCAGGCAAATGTGGAAAAAGGAGGTTCATATATATCTCTCTAAATGATATATCAAACTTCATATATAACATGGATATGGAAACGGGCTGTGCTAATTTTAGAACTGAATTTACGTGCTTTAGAAAATGAATCTAAAACGCGAGTGTTTCTATATATCCTGTGTTTTTGCCATACTAAAAAAAACACAAACCTATCTGTTCCATGAAAAAGTGTTTTGAAAGTCCTATTTTCCTTCTATTGTTTACAATTCTAGATTTTGACATTCTTTCTGTTCCATGAAATATTTTAAACCCTCTATCACTGTGGATGATTACGGTCGGACACAGTGTTACCAACTTAGGGTTACAGACAGTTGTTTTTAATTTTGTTGAGGTTTGGCCATATTGATTTGAACTCTCGGGAGCAAAATAAGCTCATTTTCGTAAGATTGACATTAGTATCAGTCTTCAATGACGTTTTGGAATATTGAAAACCATATGCGCAGTGACAAGAGGCCTAGCGGGGTAATGCTTAATTTAAAAAAAGTGCATGCAGTTCTTCGGTAGGAGAAGAAAATTTTGAAAAATAAAAAATAATTTTAATATTAAAAAGAGAATTTAAATTATTTAAAAAGTAACTATGAAAATAGAAAGTTAGTCACAGACATCAAACGTGATGAAGAAGGTATTAATAATTATATACATACATGGTCATAAAATACAGATTTAGATTTAGTGGATTTATGATAATATATATACATAAGGTTTTAGTTGATTCATTCATTTATTTAATTTGACTTGTAACTAGTTGATTCATTTATCTTTATATGAATAATTGACCATCAAGAATATTTTATAGTTATAGTAGAATTTCATTATGATTTGATGGGTGGTGCAGTTGCACTCATGATATGTAATGGTAAAGATTGTGTTCCATTTTTGAATTAGAGAAAAGATGAAGTGTAAGCCAATAAGCATGCTTTTGCAAATAAATAAATAAATAAATAAATATATATATATATATATATATATATATATATATATATATATATATATATATACAATTAGTTAGTAGGTCAAATTATATTGCTTCCGATCGTAGCGTTAAATCATGGAGCTACCACTATAACCTCTACCTCGCCTCCGTAAACACAACCCAGAGTGAGACTCCCGGTGGCTCGGGGTTGGTACCACCATCATCAAGTTGACGCGTAAACACGACCCGGGACCAACCCCCATCAAGTTGGCGCGTAAACACGACTCTGAGTGAGACTCCCAGTGGCTCGGGGTTGGTACCACCGTCATCAAGTTGGCGCGTAAACACGACCCGGAGTGAGACTCCCGGTGGCTCGGGGTTGGTACCACCGTCATCAAGTTGGCGCACACTCAATGGATTCTAATCAGACTACTACCTTTGTCCTAGAGTGGGCATGCCCGCAAGGTTTAAACCTAGGTCTAGGTATCCTCTTGGTAAGTGCCCAATGTCTTACTAATCCACCTAGCCCTCGCAAACAAAAAATTGAATAATACTTCTTATACACATCCACCGTGGGGATTGAACCTGGGTCACATCACCAATAATGCAAGTGGCGTCCTTGTCGGTAGACCACAAGCATGCGGATCAAACTTTATGTTAAGGAAAACCATTTCCCGTATCCCCTGGGGGCCAAGTTTCACGGGGCCTGTTCCATCCGGGTATACCCCTCAAGCTTGTCGATGGGGGTTTGTATCGGACGTAGGCCGTCAGGCTTGAACCTCGAACCTACTTTCGAGGATTGAAGGAACTTACAAGTAAGGTACCTGGTACAAATATTTTGCTAACATTTGATTTAAGATTAATTTAACTTGTAAGGATTGTTTCTTATATTGGTGTTATAGTGCAGATATTTTGCTAACATTTGATTTAAGATTAATTTAACTTGTAAGGTTAGTTTCTTATATTGGTGTTATATAGTTTGGTACACAAGTTATTTTAAATATTATTATATATTGTTTTACGTTTATGTATTGTATATTTATTTGATAAGATAAATATGTTGATAATTATTTTATTATTATTATTTATTATTTTTTTTTTTGGACGACCTGGGGCCTTTATAACACCGTAACATTGAGGGGGAACCCTGGCCCTCGGTTTTTCCCCCCCCAACTATTTTTGTAAACTATGTGTAAAACTTTTTCTTTTAAAAAAAAATTTAAAACTATTTCTAAATGTAAATATTTGTATCCTTTCTATAATATTTTTCTTCACGAAAAGTCATTTTGCATTTTCCTTAAAGTTCTTCTATATCACCTCATATCGATAAATTTTTTGAAGTATCTAGTCATTGGCTATCAAGAATATTGTATAGAGTCTTTTTCTCCAAGCTTAGACAAGTTATTTTGCATTTTCTTTAAAATTCTTGTATCTCACCTCATATGGATAAATCTTATGAAGTATCTAGTGATTGGCTATATCAAGAATATTGTATAGAGTCTTTTTCTCCAAGCGTAGGCAAGTTATTTTGCATTTTCTTTTAAAATTCATGTATCTCACCTCATATGGATAAATCTTATGAAGTATCTAGTCATTGGCTATAGAGTTGTAGTAAAACTCTATTATGATTTGATGAGTAGTGCACTTGCACTTATGATAGGTATTGTATAAATATTGTGTTCAATTTTGAATTATAAAAATGATGAAAGTGTGTGTGAATATGCATGATTTTGCCAACATTTCATGTTTAAGGTTTGTTTTTTAGGTTAGCTGAATATAAATATTTAACTTGTTTATGTAGCGTATATTTATTTAAGAAGATAAATAGGTGGATAACTATTTTTATTTATTTATTTTATATTTATTTGAAGAAATAAATAGATGAATAACTATTTTTAATTATTTTTATTTATTTATTTTTTAAAATGTTGGTTGATATTTCATTAAGCTCATTATTACATCAAGCTGGTGGATAAACACACCACCAAGACTAGTAGGGTCTTTAGTAAACTATTACATAGCATATCCGCAAACATGTGAGATGGAAAGATTTGAACCTGGGGCCTCTCCAACACGAGAGTTTCAACTACTCTCCAACTCCCCACATAGGTGAATAACTATTTTTATTTGTACATGAATAGTTATGTATTATATATTTATTTGAAAAGATAAATAAATAAATAACTATTTTTATTTAGACATGAATGATAAAAATATTTAAAAAGTTTTTATTATTTCTGTCAACCATATTTACATTCTTTTCATTTTTAAGGATAAATTTAAAACTTTGATTTCTAAAATTAAATATTCTTTACCAAGAGTAGATAAGTTAATTTGCGTTTTCTCTATACGTCATTATTTTTATTGTATTAATTAAACACCATTCATTTTAGATTTGAATAGATTTGCTTATTATTTTCTTTTTACTTATGAAACTTTCCAAATGAAATCGAGAGACCCAAGGTTCAAATATCACCCCTCACATGTTGTGGATATGCAGACAAAAGATTACAAATCAAAAAATTAAATAATATTGAATAGATATCATTTATTCAAAAATCAAAAAATTAAATAATATTGAATAGATATCATTTATTTTGAATATTATATTATTATTTTTATTTTTTATTATATTATAGAAATTGATAACTTTATATATATTTTTTGATTAATACTTCTTATACACATCTGCTATGGGGATTGAACCCTGGGTCACATCACCGATAATGCATCGATAATGCAAGCGGCCTCCTTGCCGATAAACCACATCACGCGGATGATAACTTTATTTTTTTGTATGGTTAGTATCTTGATCTTACTACCATATAAACTTTTTAAGTTAGTGGATAGCATTGATGGGACACGCAATAAGACCTCTAAAACTATGAGACCTAAAGAAATACTACAAGGTTTAAGAATTGAAACCACAAGAGCATTTTGACACTAAAATTTATAACTTAGTGGATAGCACTAATGAGACACGTGATACAACCTACTACGGATTTTTATACTACCAGGTCTAAAGAATTGGAACCACAAGTAAAATTTTTAACTTAGTGGATAGCACTCATGTAATACAGGACATAACCTCTAATAGTTGGAGGCCTAAAAAATTGGAACCAACGGTTTAATCAGGTCATCAAACATGTAAACCAATTGAACAACATTTGTATTGATAATCAACTTATAAATATTACAAATGAGCCTTACAATAGCCCGTTAGTTATGGAGCTAACTAGGGCGAAATAGAAGTTGTTATAACACTGTTATAACAATACTAACATACTGCTAAATATGTAATAACATAACATATATGCTAACATCCCCCTTTATTACATTATTTTTCAATACATAGAGAGCTACGAAACAAATCAAATTTGACACGTGCAAGTGCCTTAGTGAAAATATCTGCAACTTGAGCATCGATGGAGATGTACTGAAGCTAAATTTTGTGCCTTGGAACTTTGTATTGAATGAAGTGACATTGTGTATCAATGTGATTGGTTTTCTCATGATGCACTGGATTCTTAACAAGGTTCAAAACACCCTGGTTGTCGCAGAACAAGTGTATTGGAGATTTTTATGGATGACCCATACTTGTCAAAATGCGATGCAACCATATCACTTCACACACAACTTCACGTGCGGCACAATATTCTGCCTCTGTAGATGAGATAGCAACCACCTGTTGCTTCTTGCTATGCCAAGAGACAGGACCAGATCCAAGATGAAATATATATCTTGAAGTTGACTTACGATCATCATATGACCTGACATAGTCAGAATCTATGTATCCTTGCAAGAAGAATTTGTCATTCCTCTTGTATTATAGGCCATATTCCATTGTGCCACAAACATAGTGAAGAACACATTTTGCTACTTTCCAGTGAGTAGTCTTAGGTTCTTGCATGAACCTCGAAAGATAGTTGACAACAAATATGATATCTGACTTAGTATTAGTTAGATATATGAGACTCCCAATCAAATATCGATAGAGAGTACCATCTTCCTGAGGTGAATCATCATATCATGATAACTGAAACCTTGATTCCATCAGCGTTGCCATCGGCTTGCAATCAGTCATGCGATATTTTTATAACAGTGTCTTGGCATATTTTTTTTGAGACACTTTGATGTAGTGCTCCTTCTAGCTCACTTCCAGACCAAGACAATAATGGAGAAGTTCAAGATCTATCATCTCAAAATATTTACACAAGTCTCTTTTGATAGCAGAGATCATAGTTTTTGAACTCCCTGTAATGAGCAGATCATCAACATAGAGTACAAGCAACACTATCTCAAAACCTTATTTCTTGAAATAGAGGTTTGCATTTGATGGACATCTCTTAAATCCATGTTGCAGGAGGTGATTATCCATTTTTATATACCAAGCTCGAGGAGCTTGTTTTAAACCATATAAGCATTTGACCAACTTGCACACTTTCTGCTCTTGGCTTTCCACTTCAAATCCTTTAGGTTGAGTCATGTAGAGTTCCTCTTGGAGATCACCATTCAGAAAAGCACTCTTGACATCCATTTGGTGAACTTCCCACCCATACTGTGCTGCCATAGCACAAAGAACTCGAATGGTGGTCATCCAAGTAGTAGGTGCAAAAGTTTCCTCATAGTCAATGCCTTCCTTTTGTGCATAGCCCTTTGCAACAAGGTGGGCCTTATGCTTATCAATTGTCCCATATGCCTTGTACTTGACTTTGTACACCCATTTGTAGCCAATGGGCTTCTTTTCGTGTGGTAGATTGACAAGCTCCCAAGTTTTGTTCTTTTTTAGAGACTTATACTCAGCATCCATAGCAGCCTTCCATTGTGGCTCACTAAGGGCATCTTGTACAGAAGAAGGTTCATGTTCATTCATTGAAGACATAAACACCCTATCATCATCTATATCCATATCCTCAGTATCTCTCTCTGGATCTACAAAAAATTCCTCAAAAGATTGACAAAGATCATAAACCTCAGTAGTCTCTGCTACTTCTCTCTCCTATCGAGCCATGCTACGAGTACGAGGTCTATCCAAAGTCAAATCTGGTGGAGTGGATAACTTGGAGTCTCTGATTGTACTTGTATACCATTTTGGATTCTTCTTATGTGGTGGTGAAGAAGATGAAGAAGAGGACCTCCAATATTTGGTGATGAAGGGGACTTCTCAACTTTAGATTCCACAAGATCTAGGTATACATCGGATGTGCTTTGTGATGTGAAAGCCTCATCAAAAACAACATCTCTACTGACATGAATCTTCTTAGTCAATGGATCAATCAAACGATAACCTTTAGAGTTCTCATCATAGCAAAGAAGAATACACTTCAATGTCTTCTCATCTAGCTTCTTCCTTTTCTCTTTCGATATGTGCATGAAAGCTTTACATCCAAAAATGCGTAGATGAGAGATGGAGGGTTTTTGACCACTCCATGCTTCCTATGGAGTCATTCCTTTTAGGGCTTTTGTGGGTGCCCTATTCAATAAATATACTACAGTGGTGACAGCTTCTGCCCAATATTGTTACCCAATACTAGCTCCTGTGAGCATACATCAAACCATTTCCATGATAGAATGGTTCCTACTCTCAGCAACTCCATTTTGTTGAGGAGTGTAAGCATTAGTCAACTATCTTGTGATCCCATGTGTAGTCAAGAATGCAAAAAAATATTTAGAGGTAAACTCCCCCCTCGATCTGAGCGGAGGGTCTTTATAGAAGTCCCTGACTCCTCAACAAATTTCTTGAATTGTTGGAAGAAACTAAAGGCTTCATATTTCAGATTAAGAAAGAACACCCACATATTTCATGAGTAGTCATCCAAAAACAACTAAAAATACCTCTTCCCCCCATAACTGACAGGTGTGAAAGGACCACACAGATCGGTGTGAATCAACTCTAAAAGTTTCTTTGCTCTTGTAGAGCTCTTCTAAAAAGGTACTCTATGCTGCTTTCCTGCCAAGCAGTTAGAGCACACTAGAAATATGGAAGAAAGGGAAGGGAGACCCTTTACCATCTCATACTTACTCAGCTCAAGTAAGTAGCCAGAACTAAGATGCCCATATCTCTTGTGCCACAAGGAAGTTTCCTCCTTGGTAGAGACTGCCATGGCAACATGGGAAGTAGAGATAACATCTAAGGCAAATAAGCCATGCTTATATGAAGCTGTTGCAATGTGCTTACCCCTCCTGGTAATAGAACAACACTTCTTGCCATCCTCAACATGAAATTTTACAACCATATCCTTATCCAGAATTTGTGTGACTGACAACAAATTGTTCGCCAATCCTGGAATATAGAGGACTTTGTCAATATAAAACTTGCCATCAGGAAGAGTGACTAAAACTGTACCTTCTCCCTAAACCTTTTAGGTTTTGTCATCAACAATAGTGACAGGTTTGCCCTATTTGGCCTCAAATGATTCAAACCATGATTTGTCGCCAGTCATATGCTTACTAGTGCTAGAATCGATATACCATATAGGATCCTTCTGCTTGGAGGCTGTGGTAGTCATGAGCACCTTGTATGCCCACTCAGAATCCAAGTCAGATTCTTCAACAACAACATTCACCTTGGGTTGCTTGTTCTTGTTTTGTGGTTTGTTCTAGCCTTTTTATTTAGATTGCTTATTCTTGTGCCAACACCTGTTGGTGTCATGGTTGTCTTTGTCACAAATTTTGTAATATCTCTTCATTTGTTGAGGTTGTTTCCATTTTGAATCTTTATGATAATTTCCTTCTTTGTAAAAATTACCTTTCTTCTTAGAACCCTTCATGTTGGTGTATAGGGTTGTATTAGAAGAATCATCTCTCTGAAGTTGGCGTGCCTCCTCTTCTTGAAGTAGATTGACCAAATCAACAAAGGTAACTTTCCTTTGTGACACCTAAAGTGAGGTGATCAACACCCTATAAGAATCAAGTAAAGCTCTCAATACAACTGAGGTAAGGAGCTTGTCATCAACAGGTTCTCCTAAAGAATTCAATTTTGCTTTCAACTCAGACACTCTGCATAGAAAGAGTTCAACTGTCTCTCCCTGCTTCATGCTTAGACTATGTAATTGAGATTGAAAGAAAATAATAGTGGAGTCATTCTTTTCCTCATATATATTTTCAAGGGCATCCCATGCCTCTTTACTATGTGCACAGTCAACAATGTGGGGTTGAACTTCGTCTAAAACAACAAGCATGATGAATACTTTTGCATTGTTATCTTTCTTGTCAAATTCTATTTGAGCAGTAGATGGAGTTGTGGCTATTGTTGATCTAGCAGCTAGTGAAGGTCTTGTTGTTGCTCCAGAAACAACATCCCATAAGTCATCCATGACTAGGATAACCTTCATCTTATTTTTCCATGGTGTGTAATTAGGACCTTTCAAAAACTGATGAGCATCAGTCATTAACTTTGCAGACATAGTGAAGGTTCCTTATATCACCAAATGGTTCCCCTTTTGATATACCTTTTTCTAGGATGTTATACCATACAAAATACCCGCCCTTATGTGAGGGAGACTATAGGTATTTTGAAAGATCAAAAAAAATCACTCGCCCTTACGTGAGGGAAACTATAGGTAATTTTTAGAGATCATACAATACATGGTACTTAGGCGGTATTGAAAAGGAATCATCTTGTTGATGGCACCTACCATAGAAAGTCATCAATTCTCATGCGTGGACGTAACTTCCCCTAAACACTTTGGATGTCAAAAATTTCATCAGGATTTACGCCTAAACACAAGAACAATTAGGGTAGTGGATGGAGTAAAAAATGCAAAATGGCATACTTATTCCTCCTTGACGATTGATAGAGAATAAACCTAGACATCATTTTGGTAGTTGTATTAGGCGACGGATACAGTAGCCCAATCACGACAACATTACCTATAAGTGCGAGCCAGAGGTATCACAAATACCGAATGCTGCAGTGCAATAAATTGCACGGATGGGTTCAATTATTTTTGGGGACTTAAAGGAGTTTGATTTTATTTTTAATGAAGTAGTGCAAATGTAAAGAAAAATTGCAACATACATAAAAAAAATGCCCACAAAAAAATGAACCTAAGGTGTTGAACACTACCGAAAATGCACCTTTTACAATATGCCAAAATACCTTT
Source organism: Wollemia nobilis (assembly GCA_028583015.1). Taxonomy (NCBI): domain Eukaryota; kingdom Viridiplantae; phylum Streptophyta; class Pinopsida; order Araucariales; family Araucariaceae; genus Wollemia; species Wollemia nobilis. Next base: position 13,495 of record JAQPPZ010009903.1, read on the forward strand.
TTCAATGCTAAAAAAATGACTCACTATTCCCCCTTAATTTTTGCTCTTTGAAAAAAATGGTCCACCCTTCACTATTAAAATTTGCCCCTCCCTTTAAGTTTGAAAAAAAATCTTCTAATGTTATAAAACTTTTCTAAAGTTTAATTAAATATATTTTTCTAAAAAAAATTATTTTAAATAGTTATTTTTTTTAAAATAACTTTTCTTTAAGAAAAAAATTTAAAATTTAATTAAAATAAAGGAAAATTTAAAAATGACAGAAAAAAATTAAAATCAAACTTAAGAAAAAATATTACCTCACGATCGAGGGGGGTCGGAGAGAGTCAATCCCTCGACCTCCTATGTGTTAGGGTTTGGCTGCTAATCAACCGAGCTGGCTCCTCGACTGGGTACTAAAGGGTAGGGCCCTTTATTTGTTGTGCCCGTGGTTGGCCTCCCCGTAAAAACGGTGATGCTCTGGTGGTGCCGCTCTGGTGGCGCCCCTGGCATGGGCATTACTATCGCTCCCTGTGACACTCTACGAACAAGAACCAGGAGAACTCAGATCCCTCAGGTCTTGGTAGTGCTCGATTATCCAAAATCTGCCATAAGTCGATGCTGAAGTGATTCCTCCCTCTGTTATCTAAAAGCTGCCATAGGAGCTCATCGACAACAAAATGTGATTTTGAACGGTCTCACTCCAATCGAGAAGGAAATTGAAAAACCAATACAACCAAGTTGCTCCAAAAATTTTGCTAAAGATTATAATGCAATCAGATGGAGGATCGAACGTCTAGATTCACAACAAAAAATCAGAAAAGGTTGCGGGATCTGTCTGGTTTTTTACCGCTCATCGTCTATTTTTTTTAACTTATAATCCCATATGCATGGGAAAAAATACTTTTTAGGCTATATTATAATTTATGCATATAGCCTTGTGTCTCCTCTCAGGGAGACATGCCCGAGTGGGCGGTGGTGTATTCACTCGAGTGGGGCCGCATTGGTTGCCAAGTTGGGAGGGGTGTGCCACCATTTATCTCTGCCTCCCTGTTCTTCATTGCATGTCCACAAATTTTGATCCATCGTAGCCTCATCTTGACTCCCGTATCTACTGCATCTATCAAAGCGGTCAGTCTAGTGTTCGTCGCATCGATCTGTCTAGTGTGTCGTCGAGTCGATCGTCGAGTGCCTTGGGAGGAGCTACCACGAGGTCTCCATAGGTCCAGGGGTCTGGTTTCGAAACTTGAATTGAATCAACCGAACCTCCTCTCAGGCCAGGTCATCTACAAAAAAAAATTGAGCCGACCCAATAAAGCTCTGATACCATGTAAACAAATTGAACAACATTTCTATTGATAATCAACTTATAAATATTACAAACGAGCCTTAGAATAGTCTATTAGTTATAGAGCTAACTAGGGTGAAATAGAAGTTGTTATAACACTGTTATAACAATACTAACATACTACTAAATATGTAAAAACATAACATATACGCTAACAAAACCTAACTTATTATTTTCTTTTCTTAATGATATATAGCTGAAAATTTAATAATAAGGTTTTATAATAATAATACAATCCCTAAAAAATTGGAACCAACGGCTTAACCAGGCCCTCAAACATAAATTATTATTTTCCTTTCTTAATGATACATAGCTGAAAATTTAATAAGGTTTTATAATTAGTTCTATGCTAAATAATAGAAAATCAATGTTGATGTGCATAGTAGAAGCATTTTTAAAAAATAATATGATGTTTAGAATAGATTTTTATATTTTAATTAAGGGTAAATGAGCATATTTAAATTTGATTTTGCTAGTTCCTTTAGTTATATTTATTGTAGATATTAGATGAAACTAAAAAATTTAGGAACTATTTCCTAATAAAATAAAATTATTATTTTTATAATAATTGATTTATTTAAATTAAGTATTACTAGCAAAGTTACAAAATAATAATAGATAGTTGAATACTTAAAGCTATATGATGGTTACCACAAAATTCAATAAGGTTGTTGTGGCCAAATCAAATTTCTTATAAAATAATAGATGTATTGCATATTTTTTAAGTAAATTTGGTTTGTTTATAGCTAATGAAATTTATTAAAATCAAATTTTATTTTATTTTAATTATTATTTTTATTTTATTATATATCGAATTAATAATTTTGAAGTTCCAATGTTATTTCCTTTAATCATATTTATTAATAATTTCTTTAGTCATATTTATTGTAGATAGTAGATGAAACCAAAAAATAAGGTCAACTAGGAACTATTTACTAATAAAATAAAATTATTATTTATATAGTTATTTAATTATTTAAATTAAGTATTACAAGCAGGGTTACAAAATAATAGATAGTTGAATACTTGAAACTATATGATGGTTACCACAAAATTCAATAGGATCATTGTGACCAAATCAAATTCCTTGTAAAATAATAAATTTCTTGAATATTTTTTAAAGTAAATTTGGTTTGTTTATAGATAATGATATTTATTAAAATCAATTTTTATTTTATTTTGATTATTATTTTTTATTTTATTATATATTGAATTAATAATTTTGAAGCTTAAATGTTAGTGTGATACTTAGTTTGCATTTAAGTTGGTAATAATAGAAGAAGAGGTATTAAAGTGGAGTTGTTTCATTACTCTTCTTTGTACCTTTGTGCCTTAGCCTAACTTACACCATATGCTCCCACTCATGGGACAAGACTAGACTAATCTTGTGGGAGTTTTTGGTAAGGTGTCAAGGCACAACTACCCTACCATAATACTTCCCCACTTAAATTTTATGTCGTGCTTAGCATCAGCACAAAGTAGTTGTGTGCCCAAAAGTAGTGAAAGGGACTTGTGGTAACATTTCCTTCAAACTAGGCCTTGATAGCACATACTACTCAATAACACAATGCAACACCTCACAACTTTTCTTGGACCTCCTTACATAGCATGATAAGGAGGGTACAACACTGTTTCACTTACCCATTGGGCAGGCTCGCTTGGGCCTTCCAGTTGGTTTTAAAAAACTAATAAAATTGGTCATTAAATTTGACAAACAAGAATATATATAGAATACCACCTTGTTTAAATGAATGAGAAGGCTGGAAAATAGTTTATTGTAACACCAAATTCTATTAGACGAGAGAGGCAAAAACAAACTGGACGAGAGAAAACAAAGACAATAGTGGATACAAGAGAGAACCGAGGGAGTTCTACACTAGCATGTCAATCTCTTGGAAAATTGTTCCTGTCATTCACGACACCTCCTTAGAATAGTCTAATGCAATCTTCATGAAGCTCCAAATTGCACACTGCTTGATTTCTACCAGTTTCAGACTATGCAAAACTGCACTCTTCCTCTTAGAGGCCTCCTCCAGTGCATAGACATCCTTCACCATTTTATCCTTATGGAAGTCCCTAGGTAGGATCTCCACATCAATGGAAGGGGATAAGGGGGACGACCCATCCTCCTCCTACTTTTTGCGGAGTAGACAATGATTTTTGGGTTTCGCTTCCTTTCGCCTGACTAGCTAATGGAGGACCCGCCAACTTAGACAAAGTCTTTAGATTGAAAGATGATTTTTTCACAAAATCATCATTAATGCATCATGATGCTTTTACCCTCACGTATTTAGCCGAGATTTGAATTTTACAAGAAATTTTGTTCAGTCCAAAGCCCAGTGAGAATGATAAACATCCTCACTGTCATCGCTAGATCCTTTAGAAACCACCTTAGATTGGCTAGGCGTAGGGATCCGTAAATCCACTAAAGGTTTCAGGATTTTCTCTGCCACCATTCCATTCTCTGATGCTGCTTGTTCAAACACTAGAAGGACCAGATCCTGGTGGAGAGGGAAGTGGTCTCAACCCCATTGCACATCCAACATTGACTTCTTCATTGATTGGAATAAAAATAAAAGGATATTCATCCACATATGCCTTTCCAAGTGGTTAAGAAACATGGTATGGAAGCTACGTATGACTTCATATGTAGAGTCTAGGGTAAAATAATCCATAATAATACTAGCCACCCTATCCCACGGTGGAGACAAAGCCTTGGCACTAAAGCCATTGTGAATTCTGGGTAAAAATTTCTCCCCATCCAAAAAAAAACTTATCACTTTCAAAAGCAAATATCTATCCCTATTGTGATAGGTACCATCCAATTCCAGACCATTTGTACAAATAATCAGTTCCATATAGATCTCAAAGGACAGAGACTCAATTCTCACCTAACCATCACTCCACATTGCTGCCATCCACTTGGAAAGCATCGAGTTGTGCCCATGAAACTTTTGAACACAATCCAAAAGACCATTATTCAAAATAGCTTTAACTTCGTCATCAATATTCAGAGAAGCGAGATCCACTCGAGATTTAGTAGGCCTCAACTTGGAACAATACATCTTAGCTTTTCCCATCTTCAAAACTACAACACCCCCCACTCTTCAGCACAATACTCTTCCACAAGATAGAAACAAAGGAGGTTGATTCAAAACAACCAAAAATACACAAAAGGCTCCAAAGAAAACCAGATAAGAAATAGACATCCACCATCTTCACGATCAAAATCATGTCACAAAAGACACCATCGAAAGTTAGCAACCAAGGACAACCAAGCACCCTGGGAAGAACCATAGCTGAAACAATGCACTTCCAACCAATTTCTAAAAATAGAAATGTGCTCAAGAGAAGAAAGAAGGCCTCACCATTCATAGCAAGCACATAAAACCAAGGCTCATGAGAGAATAACCTAGAAACCAAACCCACCCTTTCAACATCAAGAAAAATCCAAAGAGCAAAAAAAGGAGAAATGAATAGGGCTCCCACATCAATCCATAACATCCGATAAACCCAAGAAAGACCACCTAGCACAGAAAAGCCATTCCCGAAGACAAGTGCAGGATCACCAAAGGATATCACCAGGGTTTTTGACATGATGATAGAATCACAGAGAAAGGCCTTAATGTCAAAAAGAGGAGTCATAAAAAACAATGAAAAATACCTTACCCAACAATCATTGCCCAAAAACACATCCCAAGAGAGGGAGATAGAAAACATCTATATAAACATCCTATGAAGCTTCAAAAAAATTTCCACTGCCACCACAAATGCCCTAAAGGAGAAATGAAAGGGGTGAGCCTCCACCAAACCACTAAGAAAGGAAAAATCCACATCCTGAAGGCATACTTCGAAACTATAAAATGAATGCCAAGGAGGAGGGTCTAACACAAAAAAAATTCCAATGGAAGGAAGACCCAATACCAATGAAACCCAAAAAAGGACCAAAATGCAAACATCGAGAGGGAGAGAGACTCCAAGGATTCCAAATTTGAAAATGAAAATATCCCACCTGAAATAGGAATTAAATAACATCCTCCACCATCCCTAGGAAATCTATCCCACTGCAAACCTATCTAGAAACAAACTAACCCCAAGGAAAGAACTGATAAGTATGAATCAGAATTAGAAGACAAACAACTCCTTCCACACTCAAATAGAAAAGAGAAGCCATACCAAATACAACTATGCAACACTCCATCAAGGATCTCTTACTGCCCCAAACCAATCCCCACAAGAGCACAAAAAGAATAACCTTCTAACAGCAACTAAGGAATCTTGTTATTTGAGCGGTGAACAACCTTGATCGAGAAATCCCTCTACCAAATTGAGAATACTATATGAGAAGCTCTATGATTCACCATTAAATCTACCACCTCATTGCCTTCCCTAAACATGTGTGCTACCAAAACATTATCAAGAGATAGAATATTCTAGATTGCTTCATCGATCAAATTGGACACCTTCCAACTAATTTTATAGGTCCCCCTAAGCATATTAATGAAATTTAAAGAGTCACCCTCAATAGCATTTCAAATCCCAAGTTATTTTAACAATGACGCACCTAAGAAGGCAACCTTAACTTCTACGAACTGAGAGGACTAGACACCAAGATTTTCTACAAATGTAAGAATAAGACCCCCACTACTGTCATGGATCACCCCCCAGTACCAACCAATCCAGGGTTTCATTTCGATGCCCTATAAAAAATTAATTTAAACCATTCACAGGAGACCACCAACGAACAACACTTCTAGGGTTAGGAGCTGGCGGAGGCCAAGCCACTTGACTAAATCCAAGTCTCTCCTCAAGCCTAATTTCACTCATGTGGAGTACCATAGAAGTATTCAAATCCTTGAAGGTAGACAAAATATTCTCCACCATCTTCCATAATATTCTAAAACTTATTCGAATGACCTCCCTTTTCTAATCTTTGAAGACTCTAGCGTTCCTCTCCTTCCAAACACCCCACAACACATGAGGTAAAAGGAAATTCCAAAAAACTTGAGTCTAGGTGAGGAAAAGAGAGATACCCATTGAGAAATGTAATAAAAAATCATATTAGGCATGACCCATGACACATCAAGCTAGTTGAGAATGGACGAGAGCACTTCCTAGAAGATTCGATAGTTTAGTAACAAGTGAGAAGACGATTCCCAATCTTTCTTGCAGAGGAAGCATCTATTAACCAAATTCAAGCCTCTTTTAAGGAGATTTTCTAAGGTCAAAATTTTATTTTGCACCACGAGCCAGAAAAACATGTTAACCTTGGGGGTTAAATTCTTTAGCCAAATTGTTCCAATAGGGAATTGGCCATCCCAATCAGAGCTAAGAATTTCATATTCCGACTTCATAGAGTAAGATCCTTCACTATCTCTATTCCACACCAAGCGATCTTCAACGTCCTCTTGTTGCGCAACATAAAGTCGAAGCTCCTCCATAAAATACTCCTTGCCCAAAGATCAATGACACTCCTCACAATAGGAGGGGGATTGGACCAAAATTTTCTACCTTCACAAAAAAACAAATCAGCCACCTTATACATTCCTATAATTCTGGAATTTAGACTCAAATATTTGAAACATAAATCCTCAACCAAAGGACGATCTCTAAGCCACGGATCTTTCCAAAACTTCACAGCACTACCATTTCCAATAACCTAGCTACAATTACCTTTGATAAAATCATGGGACTTAATGAGGCTATTTCAAAAGGCCGAACCACTAGTCGAAAGGAAATCCGATAAGAAGGATTTAAAATTATACTTGGCTTTCAGGATCCTACACCAAAGGCGATCATCATTAGAGGCAACCTTCCAACCAAGCTTCACCACCAAGGCCTTGTTCATCCTAGTTGTATTCTTCAAATTCAACCCGCCATCCTTCTTTATTTAGAAAATTTGTTCCCATGAAACCAAGTGAAATTTTTCCTTTCAGCTTAAGGCCATCCCAAAGAAAGGCCTTACATATACTATCCAATTTCACCGTAATTTTACCAAGGAGATGAAAAGGGACAAAAAATATATAGGAATGCTTTGCAAAGTACTTTGAAATAGCACGACCTTACCAGCTTGACTAAGAAGGGCCCCTTTCCAGGATGCCAACTTTTGCTGGACTCTTTCAACCATCAGAGTCTAAAGATAATCTTTAATACGGCCAATAAAAAGTGCAAGACCCAGATAAGAGATGAGAAGAGAAGCAATACTTGTTAATAGGCTGGAAGATAAGAGGCTAGAGTGTAAATTAAAATTAATGATTAAGACTTGGTATATATTTGGATAAATTCTTTATAAACCTATAAGCCCATTGAATTTGATTAGCCCAATACAAATAAATTTTTATTAAAGCTAATTTTTTTTTTATAAATATTATGTGAACCAAAAATTAAAAAAAAATCACTAAAATTATGTGTTATTATAAAATTATGTTTAATTTTTTTCTTAGACCTTTAATAATAATTTCTAAAAACATTTTAAAAAATAAAATATGCCATTTAAGCAAAAAAAATGTTTTAAAAATGGGTTCTTGGGAAGTCTCTTCTAAATTTACTACTTAGCCCATCTTGGGCGAGAGAATATTTCCTTTATTGGCTTTATTTTTGGACGGGGTTGTGGTTGAATGTGGGAAGTCTATTGTTTGCAAGGGTGTTCCCCTAGTTTTAATTTTAATTGTGAGCAAGATTTTGATTGTTAATGATACAACTGTTGATCTTGGTGATGAACTATCTTAGAACATGAATCCTATTTTTGTGGATCCTAAGAAGTTCTTGCAGACAATCCCTTATATAGCCTTTGTGATGGGTGGAAAAAGTTTCAAAATTGAAATGTTGATATGAGCAGGAATTTGATTGTTAGTGGTAAAAAATTTGAACCTGGAGATGATTAGTTTGAGAGTGTGGATCTTGAGTTTGTAGGTCCTAAGAGGTTCTTACAGATAATCCCTTTCATGGCCTCTATGTTGGGTAGGAAATTTTTTCAAATTTTAAATGTAGATATGAGTGGAAATTCGATTGTAAGTGGTCTTAGAGCTATTCTACTTGAGAATGTGGATTCTATGTTTGTGGGTCCTGGGATGTTCTTGAAAGCATTCCCTTATATGGCCTTTATGTTGGGCAGGAAAAAGTTTCAAATTTTAAATCTAGATGTTAGTGGTAATCTAATTGTTAGTGGTAAAGTTGTTGGTCCTAGAGTTGTTTTGCATGAGAATGTGGATCTTGAGTTTGTGGGTCCTAGGATGTTCTTACGATGTTCTTACAAACAAATCTCTTAAGTGACCTTTATGCTGGCTAGTAAAAAGTTTCAAATTTTAAACACAATGTGAGTGGGAATTTGACTGTTTGTGGTAAAATTATTGATCCTAGATCTGAACTATCTAAGAATGTGGATCCTAATTTTATGGGTCTTGAGGTGTTCTTGTAGTCTTTGCAGGTAAACCCTTCCATGATCTATTACCTAGGCAAACAAATTCCTCAATATATCAACTCAAATGTTAGCATTTTTTGGGTGTTTTTGGAAAAGCTCTTAGGCTTGGTGTGGATCTTTCTAAGTGTATGGTCCTTGAGATTGTGAATCCTGAGAAGGTTGTTTAGTTGTATTGGAGATGTTATGCCTGTTGGAATTGTGCCTTCTGAATCTATTGTATTTCTACATCCCCCTCTTGGGTGAAAGGAAAACCTTGGGTTCATGGATCCAAGGAAGCTATGGTAGGTAAACCCTGGGTTTGTGGATCTAGGGTTCGTGGATCCAGGGGAGATTTCATAAAATCACCCTAGGATCATGATTCTGGGGAAGAAATTGTAAATTTTTTATGGAAATATGGATCTGAGGAGGCCCCCACAAGAAAATTCTTCCTTGGAATTTGGGATAAGAGGAAAATATTTTCAATTTGTTTATTTAATTTTGAGTAGGATTTTGTAAGAGTGCAGGGAATTCTCCCCTGTGAGATTGCATTTCATGGTTTGGGTGAGAAAGTTTCAAAATTTAATTTTTGATTTAAAATAGAGTGGTATTTTGATTGATAGCACGGATCCTGAGACTCTCATCGGCATTCCTCTCTTGGATTGGTTTTTTGCTATTGTTGTTTTATTTAGATCTTGGGGGATCCAAATTTCTCTTTGGTATTTTTGTTTTGTTTTCCCTACTTTTAGGATTCAAATTTGGCTATCGGTTGTCTTGTATTTCTCTGTGGCCTTTATGAGTTTCTTTGCAACCTTCTTTTCCAGCCTTTGTTTTTGATGTAAAAGGTTTGGGAAAATTTTCAAAATCTCATCTTTGGTTTGTAAAAGGTTGAAGGACCATTTCAAAACCCCTTCTTTCAACTAATAAAAAAATTAAAATAAAAATAAATATTCAAGTATGAAATAGCACTTTTATGCTTATATTAAATTATTTATATTTTATCTTAGATCTCTCCAATATTATTTTTAACAATATAAGAGTTAAACCTAGAAACTTAGATTTTCTATATATTAGCTAAAAGTTTAGTATTTTTTATTAGTAAAATAGTGGGTAAAATTTAAAAGTTAAAATTTTATTATATTTTTGAAAATATTATTCGTAACATAATTAAATTCATATACACTTAGACAAAGTTTAATTAATGTTTAAAAAATCTTATTATTTACCATATATAAACAAAATTATAACTATTTTTTGAATTCAAATTCTATCAAAAATTAAATTATAAACAAAATCATGAGAGAATTTCAATTTTGAAAAGTAAAATATGAGATAGAGATTTTCTTTCTAAAGTTTTTTTAGAACCTTAAAGATAATTTTTTAATACATTTTTAAATATGTTCGGAATTTGGCTCTTCTTCGGGAGGTCCAAGGTTCAAGTGTGTGGTTGTGTGTTAATCTCCTATTGATAAGTGTAGCTCTTGACCTTATGAGGGGTCATGGATGGGAGGGAACTACATAGCCCCATGGAAATGGATGGGATGGGACTACTCATCCCCATGGTAGGAGACTGCTCAGTCCTATGCATCAATCGTAGGATTTTTCACACTACTTGAATCCAAAAAATCCAAAAAAACATTTTTAGATATTACAAATATGCTAACAAAGAAAGAAAATATGCCACTCTCTCCCTAATACTATCGATCTACCATGGCTCTTCCTATCAAAGATGATTTTTAACCCTATTCAATATAATATTTGAGCATTTTATTATGAGATGCGTGCTTCTTGTCAGTGGTGAAAAATGAAAGATTACATGTATTTTTCCTCCAATGCTTCTCTTCTTCTATATATTCCTCGTACCAAAATAAATCTAGTTGTTTCTTGTTCCTCAACACTTCTTCCAAGTGAGTACGGGTTGGTTCTTGATTTGATGGAGGTATTAGGAGCTTTGATATGGTCCTATGGCGGTTTGAGAGCTGATTTGAATGCTCCTTTAGAGGATGTCTTCTCTAAGAAAGAACTTGGGTATTGCTTCTTTTGCTCCATGGTTTTGATTTTAATATGTTGGTTTGAATGCTCCCTTTGCATTATTTAATAGATGATAGACAACATATATGGATAATGATCATTTTGTGATATCATGTGCTTTAAATTGGTTGCTGGGAATGCCTACTTTTATGGTTGTAAGGGTGTATTTGGACACCATAATGAGAGCTCTTTGTTAGCTCTTCTCTCTTGCTTCAGATAGTGCTCCTCTACGGTCGCTTGTATGATGTTCCTCACTTGTGGAGGATGTGTCCTTAAGACACTCAAGTTTTGTCCTCTTTCCTACATAGGACAAGATGTTATGGTGCAGAATAATATAAATAAATTTGTAATACAATACCTTTATTTTACACCTCTTTTGCAAGCTTCTTTTGCTGGTTTTAATGGCAGCTTAGCTATATTATTTCTTGTAGACAAGGGCTAATTGATGTTGTCTTCTCTTATATACAACTCTCTCCTTCTATTGGTTAATATAGTAATGAACCCAAGCTAATAATCATGTAGATAATATACCCTTGAAGGAGTAATTTTTGCACTAATATTTTACCTGTAATGAGCTCTTAGTGCACCTTGAATTTGAGACTCACCAAGTCTCAATTTTTGGTTTCTATCACTGATTTGATGGCTGCCTTCTTCTTCTCCACTCCTTGGAGAATTTTCTATTAGATTGGTGGCTTCTATAGGCCACAATACCTTGCAGGTATTGAGTTATGAATAGTATCTTTACACACTTTGATTATTTGCCAATTTTTGTGTCCTTGATAAAAAATAACCCTTTGAGAGTAACTAGTTTAATGAAAAACTAGTATAGTGAAATGAACCAATAATATTTCTAACTTAATGCACTTTAATAATATCACCTTATTGCTCCTGTTAATAAAATCTCAAATTAGTTTCAAATGCACTAATGATCATTGCAAATTTCTTAATGTAGTCCTCTTCTCAATAATTAGATAATAGGAAGAATGTATCTAACTCCTATTAATGTGTAGGTAATGAACCTTAATAGAAACTATCTTCTGCACTTTATTTTAGGACTTAAAATGTAACCTTATATTTTGCAACTTTCAAATTCTAATAAGGTTCTTAATGAAGTTAAGTAGTAATTAGAATTAAGTGTTCATGTAATGAACCTTTTGCACCTAAGTTGTTTATCTTTGATGATGAATATCTTTATGAGTTGATTCACCAAATTTATTGTCTGGAATGGTGGTTGCTCATAGTTGTGAATGATTCAAGTATGCTACTCTAAAATTGTAGTATATTATTCCAAAATTTCCTTTAAGATCTAGCTTGGAACTTCAAATTCTTGTATCTAGTAATGCTATCTTGATTTCCGCCCTTTAGAAATCAATCTATTCACTAAAATGTTGTCCTTCTATAATCCTTTCAGTATTTTGTTATGAATACAACAAATCTCTATCTCTAAAATGTGCCTTCTTTAGCTATGAAGGGTAATCTTAAAATCTTCTTGGATTTTGTAGGTTTCTTCTATCTGAGTTCTTCTTCAATATGTTTTATCGGGTTATGAATTCAAACATGATTTTCTTCTCAAGAATATGAAGATCTTGAGGTCTTCATGAATCTTCTCTCTGAATTTTGACAAGTTGTTTTCCAAATATTTCTCCTTTGGGCTTGTTTTCGAATGGTGACAATTATCCCAATTATTTCACTATATTTTTTAGTGAATTTCTCCAATGAGTTCTCCTAGGAACTTCTTTGATGGATTCTCCAATTTTTGTAATGAGGCTATCCAAAAATTCTCCTTGTTTCTCCTTGAGAACTCTCCAAGGTCTTTAGTCTTGTAGCTTCTCTAGTCTTCTTGATGAGATATTTCCTTCAACCTTCAACTACAAAAGTGTTGGCAATGATATCTTCATAGATCTATGGAACAAGACTTTTGATAGTCCTTCTCTATCTCTTTCTAGGATGGAAGTTCTTCAATGAGAAATTTAATGGGTGTCTTCAGCTTCTTCTAGAGGAAGTCTTCAATCAGCAAAGGAGATCACCAATCTCCTATATTTCATGGAATCTTCTCTGAAGTCTTCTTTAGGATCAAGGCTTCTATGGCCTTTTCTTCTAGATCATGGCTTTTATGACATTTTCTTCAACAATAAGGATTTTGTGGTATTTTATTTTGCAATAAGGCTTCTATGAACTTTTCTTCTATAGCATTTTCTTCTACAATAAGGATTTTGTGGCCTTTTCCTCTACAATAAGGATTATGTGGCCTTTTATTCAACAATAAGGCTTTTGTGGCCTTTTATTCTACAATGTGCAGGTTTGCAACAGGGCTTCCTTTAGTTTTATTTTTTTGTAACAAGATATTAGTAAGATGATTATAAATATTGTCAATGATGAATCTTCACTAGTTGATTTATCAATCTAGTAGAACGTTTGCTGAGTCCTAGACTTCACAAGTTTTCTATAACTTCGTGGAAAGACTCTAGCCAAATGCAATCTCAAAAATTCTAGAACTAAGATTTGCTTTTCCTCTCTATCTATCTTGTGATGACATTTACATGTAGTGATGCACAATGGTAGATGATCACCTATGTCTCTCCCTAATATTATCAATCTACCATGGCTTTGATACCATTGTTAGCTTTTAATATGTATGTAAAGGGAGAATACAATCATAGGATATAAAATATGCAAACATGTAAGATGCTAAAATATGCTATTAATGGAAAGTGACGAAAATGATACAATGTAATATGGAGGAAATGAACACTCCAGAACTGATATTGAAGAACTAAATTATATCCATCATCAATCTATATGGTGATCTACATAGTACAACTATTACTACCTACAATGATATATAATCACTAACTATGAGGCCCTTTATATATAAATATGGATTACTTGACCAACACTCTACCTAGTTGTACAAGGGGACACCTTGCACATTTACAACTTGCACATAGACACTTGTGCATTTATTATATTACTTGAAGTAACTATCTAACTACCCCCTAAAGTAATCTACTACTATAGTTATGTACCAAGGGTGGTAAATTTACATGACTTAAATGATTTAATATACTCTAACATGTTCATACCTAATTTTATAAGCATACCTTATCTTTTCAAGGAATAAAGAGAATTTATGGCCTCCTTTGCAATGATTGCACTGTCATAAATTATTTTACCATGAAAAAAACCACCTTGTTCCTTTGAGATAACATAATCTAGAATGATTTTCAACCGGTTTGCAATTATTTTTAAAATGATCTTATAAATCATATTACAAAGGCTTATTGGATGAAAATTATCAAAATATTTTGTCTCACCTTTCTTATGAACCAATGTAATAAAATCTAGGTGCTTTGTTAGGATGGAAAGAAAAAAATTCTTCATGCAACTCCTCCATAGATATCTTCTTCATCAAGTTTTCATTTTTTCCCTATGTGATAATTGATGGAATATTTTACAAAATCTTACCTTGTAAGCCCTTATCTTGCAAATTAATTCTTATACTTTATGCCACATTATCATTTTTAATTTTGAGTTTCTTCATAGTTTGCACTTCATATAAATATT
>JAQPPZ010009905.1:0-23162 GCA_028583015.1 Wollemia nobilis
GTAGACACCAAAACAACACCAATCAAATTATGTGACTACAAGCATTGACCGAATTGGCATACATACCCCCTAGGGCAGCCTCTAGAGGTTAAATAGTGGTCCTAACCACTCTCAAATCAGTTTTGGAAGGTCAGAGGTCATTTTTGCACCTTTTAAGCACTTTGCTCCCTATTCATCCCACCCTAGGATGATTAGAATCCTATCCGTCCCACCCCGGGACGATTAGCAACAATCACTCTAGGGTGGGACGATTAGCAGGTTTGACTAGAAAAAAGTCAAACCTTGACAAATGGCAGCCCAAATCCACCACCTAAATCTGCCTTCAAGGCATGGGATTGCGAGGGAAGGTTACAAATCAAAGAGGCTTCAATCAAGCCTGCCCTGATCATGGATGCCGCAATCAAGGAGGCACTAATCAGGGAGGAATCTTCTCTCCCCCAAAAATGCATAATGATCCAAGTGGCACCCTTGCATGCACATTCAAGGGAGACCCTTAGGTCTATAAAAAGGTGAGCCTCCTCACCCCCAAAAAAATAGAGTTGGAGCATTTGGAGCAACGAAGTGTTGCCAAACTATACCCCCACTCCTCTTTGTGCTTCCTACATCCCTAATCTCTCTCTTTTGGAAGAGAGGTTATCGGGTGAACACTAGAAATGAAATCTAGATCCAAAAACTCAATAAATCGACCATAATCCCACCCCAAACTCATCAACACAACCCCCTAGGAAGTTTTGGACCCATCCCACTTGGATTGGTGTCAAAACTAGGCCCTAAACGGTGGGCATCCCACCCCCGGGCGCCCCCCAAACTACTACAGTCCTAATCGCCCCACCCCGGAGCGATTAGAAATTTGTGCATGGTTTTGTTACTATTCTTTTTTATTTATTTTATATCTAATGTACTTATCTTTGTTGTCCAAATTTCATTGCTTTTTGACATGATTTGACCTAGTTTATGTCATTTTATGTGTCTACTAACCTACAGGGAGTGCCTTCGGATACAAGATAACATGGGAAGAATCTGCCAAATATGACCTTCTGGGTCATCTCCAAATTTTATGTTTAGTCTAACCACAAGTTTTCAAGAGTTTTGAAGGCCTCTTGGTAGGACATTTGCAAGGTCACTTTTTGCAGGTTTTACGACAGTCCCCAGCATCCCACCCTAGAGATATTAGAAATATATGCATGATTTACTTACTATTCCTTTTGCAATATGTCCCAGATGATATCCTAATGCCTCTGTTAAATTTTGAACTCATTCTGACATGATTTGACGATCGTTTTGTTATTTTATGTATTAACTAGCTTGTAGGGCACCCCTATCACATACAGGAGAATAAGGGTAGGATATGCAAATTTCAAGAATTTGGGTAGTATTAGAATTACATATAATGCCTAACTCATGAGTTTCATGTGATTTGGATAAGCATAGGTGGTACATTGGAGCACTCGCTTTGGAGAGGCCCCCGACGGGCAAATGAGCATAATGGGGTCGTCTAACACTGCTTCGATGCAAAATCAGGTGATACCAATTCTAGACATTGTCCTTTACATTTACATATCATTCTGTAATCTACTTATCAATCTTATCACTAATATCTTCTAAGCGCCCATTGGAGGCCTTGGGGATTGCATGTTTTTCTAGATACGCATAAGCTATTAACAATTTGTTGTCTTTCTATGTATCGTATCATGCCACCAAGAATACTATAGGGGTAGTAAGGAAATATGAACACATGGACACAAGTGGCAGCAACTTTTATCTTGCCCACTTCGAGTGTGGGCACGCGGAAGACACTGGAAGCGTATCGTCCAATATTGGAGGTGTGGCTTCTTTTGGGCATCCATTAATGTAACAAATTGTATCAAATGTTTTGAGCCCTAGAAGGGGGACATATTGTAATTATATTAAAAGCAATATCAATAAAGGAGGCCCCACTTTTTTTGCTCATATCTCGTTTCTGCATCATTTCCTTCATGCATTACTCATCGCATTCGTAGGACTTAGCATCTATATCTATTTTTGTTTGCATCATATCGGTACACCATTTTTCTACTACTTTTAGTGGTGATCATGGTGTTACTCATGATGCATCAGAAAAATGGTATCCATAATCCAAAACGCCCCAACATAATCCCTTTGGTCAAACCAAAAGCTCCAAGGGTTCCCACAATCGCTTGGTCAACTAAAAACACCCCAAAGGTATCTATAATCCCTTTGGTCAAGAAAAAATCCCCAAGGGTTCTTGCCACCACTTGGTCACCCAAAATGCCCCAAATATATCCATAATCCCTTTGGTCAAACCAAAAGCTCCAAGGATTCCCACAATCACTTGGTCAGCCAAACGCCCCAAAGGTATCTATAATCCCTTTGGTCAAACCAAAAGCCCCAAGGGTTCTAGCCACTGCTTGGTCACCTAAAATGCCCCAAAGGTATCTATAATCCCTTTGGTCAAACCAAAAGCTCCAAGGATTCCCACAATCGCGTAGTCAGCCAAACGCCCCAAAGGTATCAATAATCCCTTTGGTCAAACCAAAAGCCCCAAGGGTTCTCACCATCACTTGGTCAACCAAAAACACCCCAAATGTATCTATAATCCCTTTGTTCAAACCAAAAGCCCCAAGGGTTCTCGCCACCACTTGGTCACCCAAAATGCCCCAAAGGTATCCATAATCCCTTTGGTCAAACCAAAAGCTCCAAGGATTCTCGCAATCGCTTGGTCAACCAAATGCCCCAAAGGTATCTATAATCCCTTTGGTCAAACCAAAAGCTCCAAGGATTCCTGCAATCGCTTGGTCAACCTAAAACGCCCCAAAGGTATCTATAATCCCTTTGGTCAAACCAAAAGCCCCAAGGTTTCTCACCACCGCTTGGTCAGCCAAACGCCCCAAAGGTATCTATAATCCCTTGGTCAAACCAAAAGCCCTAAGGGTTCTCACCATCGCTTGGTCACCCAAAATTCCCCAAAGGTATCCATAATCCCTTTGGTCAAAACAAAAGCTCCAAGGGTCCCACAATCACTTGGTCAACAAAAAACACCCCAAAGGTATCTAGAATCCCTTTGGTCAAACCAAAATCCCCAAGGGTTCTCGCCACCGCTTGGTCACCCAAAATGCCCCAAAGGTATCCATAATCCCTTTGGTCAAACCAAAAGCTCCAAGGGTTCCCACAATCGCTTGGTCAGCCAAACGCCCCAAAGGTATCAATAATCCCTTTGGTCAAACCAAAAGCTCCAAGGATTCCCGTAATCACTTGGTCAACCTAAAATGCCCCAAAGGTATCTATAATCCCTTTGGTCAAACCAAAAGCCCCAAGGGTTCTTGCCATCGCTTGGTCACCCAAAATTCCCCAAAGGTATCCATAATCCCTTTGGTCAAACCAAAAGCTCCAAGGGTTCCCACAATCGCTTGGTCAACCAAAAACACCCCAAAGGTATCTATAATCCCTTTGGTCAAACCAAAAGCCCCAAGGGTTCTTGCCATCGCTTGGTCACCCAAAATGCCCCAAAGGTATCCATAATCCCTTTGGTCAATCCAAAAGCTCCAAGGGTTCCCACAATCGCTTGGTCAACCAAAAACACCCCAAAGATATCTATAATCCCTTTGGTCAAACCAAAAGCTCCAAGGAACCCTGCAATCGCTTGGTCAACCAAATGCCCCAAAGGTATCTATAATCCCTTTGGTCAAACCAAAAGCTCCAAGGATTCCCGTAATCTCTTGGTCAACATAAAATGCCCCAAAGGTATCTATAATCGCTTTGGTCAAACCAAAAGCCCCAAGGGTTCTCGCCACTGCTTCGTCAACCAAACGCCCCAAAGGTATCTATAATCCCTTTGGTCAAACCAAAAGCCCCAAGGGTTCTCACCATCGCTTGGTCAGCCAAACGCCCCAAAGGTATCAATAATCCCTTTGGTCAAACCAAAAGCTCCAAGGATTCTCGCAATCGCTTGGTCAACCTAAAACATCCCAAAGTTATCTATAATCCCTTTGGTAAAACCAGAAGCCCCAAGGGTTCTCGCCACTGCTTGGTCACCCAAAAATGCCCCAAAGGTATCCATAATCCCTTTGGTCAAACCAAAAGCTCCAAGGGTTCCCACAATCGCTTGGTCAACCAAAAACACCCCAAAGGTATCTATAATCCCTTTGGTCAAACCAAAAGCTCCAAGGGTTCTCATAATCACTTGGTCAACCAAAAACGCCCCAAAGGTATCTATAATCCCTTTGGTCAAACCAAAATCTCCAAGGATTCTCGCCACTACTTGGTCACCCACCCCAAAAGTATCTATAATCCCTTTGGTCAAAACCTCAAGGATCCATAAGAATCAATTGGTCCACACCCATTCGGGTTAAACCATCCATAATGAATATTCAAAAACAATAGATAATCAAAAATAACAAAAAAAATTGCATCTCACTTTCATGCATAATCTTAAAAATCAAAACACAAAAAAAAAAAAGTTGCATTAGGCATCACATACATACATTGCATATTTTTTGGTCATACATGTCAAACACACCATAGACTGTAATTACTCGGCAATTCCATCATTTTCCACATTTGTCCATTTTGTAAATGATCCAACAAGAATAACGCCATTCGCATTTTTTCCATATCATAGTCAGTTGTCTTCTAAGGTCTTTAGGGTTTTCTTCATTCAGTTGTCTTTAGATTTTTAGCCAAATGTTGTACAAATTCAGACCGATCTTTACAAGGTAGAGTTTTACTTGGATCATGCCTTGTTACATAGCATCCCAACACAAGCTTAAAACACATAAAAATTCCCAAGTTGTGTGAACAAAATACGAAACCTGCAAAGTGGTCCAGGATACCATACAGTGAAAATGTTATCTCGCTCATCCCCCTGTGCGAATGACCCCAAGAATGCTGAGAATTGGTAAAATGACAAGAAAAATTCCTTCAATTCCCCAAAATAAATAATGGTTTTTACCACAACAAAGAATTCCAAGTCCAAACATGAATATCAAAAGTGCACAAATCAAAAAGCACAAGAAATAGCGATTCTAATCACTACTCAAAATCCCAAGCTCAAACAAAATAAATAGTTATTATCATCACTACTGAGCAAATATCCCATTAAAAGAGAGGGAGTAACTATTGAATCCTTGGAATTCTCAACATTCGAAAGGTCATGAGGTGATCCTTAGTCCCAGTTTGGTGGATAGCCTGCTGGTCACTGGTGGCAAACCTCCCGCATGATGATATATTTATCGCATTAGTTGTTGGGAATATGTACAAATCAATGTTTGCATGTGGATGAGCTAGCTTATGGTACCCTAGATTACATCGTAGATTAATCCTAATAAATTCAAAAAAAGGAGTTAGTGGAGCTAATTAGGTGATCCTCAGTATAGGTTTGGTGGATAGCCTACCTGGCACTGATGGCATCCTTACGAATACCACATGAACGAACTCAATCGCACAAACAGGGATGTGAAATAACTTGGTCAAACTCAAGTCTGATTCGTACCTTGTTCAAAAGTCTTCTAATATAATGTACAATCTTGACTAGTTAGTTAAAGCATCTGAGTCTTAAAGGAATCAAGGAACTAGAACCCTTGAACATCAGTCATTTGAGGCCATTCAATATTTAGAGAGCCATGGCCCACTCTAAAATCCCCAAGGGTTCTCGCCACCGTTTGGTCACCCAAAATACCCCAAAGGTATCTATAATCCCTTTGGTCAAACCAAAAGCCCCAAGGGTTCTCGCCACCACTTGGTCACCCAAAACGCCCCAAAGGTATCCATAATCCCTTTGGTCAAACCAAAATCTCCAAGGGTTCCCACAATCGCTTGGTCAACCAAATGCCCCAAAGGTATCTATAATCCCTTTGTCAAACCAAAAGCCCCAAGGGTTATGGTCACCCAAAATGCCCCAAAGGTATCCATAATCCCTTTGGTCAAACCAAAAGCTCCAAGGATTCCCGTAATCGCTTGGTCAGCCAAACGCCCCAAAGGTATCAATAATCCCTTTGGTCAAACCAAAAGCCCCAAGGGTTCTCGCCATCACTTGGTCAACCAAAAACACCCCAAAGGTATCTATAATCCCTTTGGTCAAACCAAAAGCCCCAAGGGTTCTTGCCACCACTTGGTCACCCAAAACGCCCCAAAGGTATCCATAATATCTTTGGTCAAAACAAAAGCCCCACATTTCTTGGTCAACCAAAAACACCCCAAAGGTATCTATAATCCCTTTGGTTAAACCAAAAGCCCCAAGGGTTCTCGCCATCGCTTGGTCACCCAAAACGCCCCAAAGGTATCTATAATTCCTTTCGTCAAACCAAAAGCCCCAAGGGTTCTCGCCATCGCTTGGTCAGCCAAAAACACCCCAAAGGTATCTATAATCCCATTGGTCAAACCAAAAGCCCCAAGGGTTCTCGCCATCGCTTGGTCACCCAAAATTCCCCAAAGGCATCCATAATCCCTTTGGTCAAACCAAAATATCCAAGGATTCCTACAATCGCTTGGTCAACCAAACGCCCCAAAGGTATCTATAATCGCTTTGGTCAAACCAAAAGCTCCAAGGATTCCCACAATCGCTTGTTCAACCTAAAAATGCCCTAAAGGTATCTATAATCCCTTTGGTCAAACAAAAAGCCCCAAGGGTTCTTGCCACTGCTTGGTCAGCCAAACGCCCCAAAGGTATCTATAATCCCTTTGGTCAAACCAAAAGCCCCAAGGGTTCTCGTCACCGCTTGGTCAACCAAACACCCCAAAGGTATCAATAATCTCTTTGGTCAAACCAAAAGCTCCAAGGATTCCCGCAATCACTTGGTCAACCTAAAATGCCCCAAAAGTATCTATAATCCCTTTGGTCAAACCAAAATCCCCAAGGGTTCTCGCCACCGCTTGGTCACCCAAAAATGCCCCAAAGATATCTATAATCCCTTTGGTCAAACCAAAAGCTCCAAGGATTCTTGCCACCGCTTGGTCACCCAAATTTCCCTAAAAGTATCTATAATCCCTTTGGTCAAAACCTCCAAGGATCCGTAAGAATCACTTGGTCCACATCCATTCGAGTTAAAACCACCATAACAAATATTCAAAAACAACAGATAATCAAAAATAACAAAAAAATTGCATCTCACTTTCATGCATAATCTTAAAAATAAAAAAAAATAAAAAAAATACACACCCAATCAAGGAAATGGCATGCATTCAACAAATACACACCCAATCAAGGAAATGGCATGCATTCAAAGAATCATTGACAAAGACAATCATACTCCTGCTTGGGGTAGCAAATAAGCAATAATCACAGGCTAAACAAACACTTGGCATTTTGGAAGCATGAAGAAAAGTTTCCTCAAATAAAAGGTTGTGCCCTTTGCCTATTCATGTCTGAACAATGTCCAAGATCAAGTACACCTCACTAAAAAAGGTTACACTTGAGTTAAGCTCCTTAGCTCGTCAGAAGTAAGGATTCAAGAATGCGTGCCCTTTCCATACTTGGGGCATCAAAAGTTGGTTAGGTTACTGAGAAACCCTAATCATTAAGTGCTTTGGTCATCTATTTTTGCTCAGCACTGTGCCACACACAACGCATCCCAAAAAATGGGCATCTATAGACACCAAAACAACACCAATCCGATTATGTGACTACAAGCACTGACCGAATTGGCATACATACCCCCTAGGGCAGCCTCCAAAGGTTAAAAAGTGGTCCTAACCACTCCCAAATCAGTTTTGGAAGGTCAAAGGTTAGTTTTGCACCTTTTAAGCACTTTGCTCCCTATTCGTCCCACCCCGGGATGATTAGAATCTCCCACCCGGGACGACTAGGAGTTTGACTGGCAAAAAGTCAAACCTTGACAAATGGCAGCCCAAATCTGCCACCTAACTCCACCTTCAAGGCATGGGATTGCGAGGGAAGGTTTCAAATCAAAGAGGCTTCAATCAAGCCTGCCCTGATCATGGAGGCCTCAATCAAGGAGGCCCTAATCAAGGAGGAATCTTCTCTCCCCCAAAAAGGCATAATGAGCCAAGTGGCGCCCTCACATGCGCATTCAAAGGAGACCCTTAGGTCTATAAAAATGTGAGCCTCCTCACCCCAAAAAAGAAGAGAGCTGGAGCATTTGGAGCAACGAAGTGCTGCCAAACTATACCCCCATTCCTCTTTGTGCTTCCTACATCCCTAATCTCTCTCTTTTGGAAGAGAGGTTATCGGGTGAACACTAGGAATGCAATCTAGATCCAAAAACCCAAGCAATCGGCCACAATCCCACCCCAAACTCATCGACAAAACCCCCTAGGAAGTTTTGGACCCATCCCACTTGGATTGGTGTCAAAACTAGGCCCTAAACGGTGGGTGTCCCACCCCGTGTGCCCCCAAAACTGCTGCAGTCCTAATCGCCCCACCCCAGAGTGATTATAAATCTGTGCATGGTTTTGTTATTATTCTTTTTGCATTCTTTTATATCTAATGTACTTATGTTTTTGTCCAAATTTCATTGCTTTTTGACATGATTTGACCTAGTTTCTGTCATTTTATGCGTCTACTAACCTACAGGGAGTTCCTTCGGATACAAGATAACCTGGGAAGAATCTGCCAAATCTGACCTTTTGGGTCATCTCAAAATGTTGTTTTTAGTCTAACCACAAGTTTGCAAGAGTTTTGGAGGCCTCTGGGTAGGACATTTGCAAGGTCATTTTTTGCAGGTTTTGCGATAGTCCCTAGCGTCCCACCCTAGAGTGATTAGAAATATGTGCATGATTTCCTTACTATTCCTTTTTCAATATGTCCTAGATGATATCCTAATGCCTTTGTTAAAGTTTGAACTCATTCTGACATGATCAGATGATCGTTTTATTATTTTATGTATTAACTAGCTTGTAGGGTGCCCCTATCACATAGAGGAGAATATGGGTAGGATATGCAAATTCCGAGCATCTGGGTAGTCTTAGAATTACATATAATTCCTAACCCATGAGTTTTAGGTTATTTGGATAAGCATAGGTGGGAAATTGGAGTGCTCGCTTTGGAGAGGCCCTCGACGGGCAAACGAGCATAACGGGGCCGTCCGATGCCGCTTCGATGCAAAATTAGGTGATACCAATTCTAGAAATTTTCCTTTACATTTCCATATCATTCTGTAATATACTTATCAATCTTATCACTGATATCTTCTAAGCGCCCGCTGGAGGCCTTAGGGATTGCATGTTTTTCTAGATACGCATATGCTATTAACGATTTGTTGTCTTTCTATGCGTAGGATCTCACCACCAGGAATACTAGAGGGGCATCAAGGAACAACAAACACATGGACACAAGTGGCGACAACTTTTAGCCCACCCACTTTGAGTGTGGGCACGCGAAAGACGCTGGAAGCGTACCGTCCGATCTTGGAAGCATGACTTCTTTTGGGCATCCATTAATGTAACAAATTATATCAAATTTTTTGAGCCCTAGAGGGGGGATGTATTGTAATCATATTAAAAGCAATATCAATAAATGAGGCCCCGCTTTGTTTGCTCACATCTCGTTTCTGTGTCATTTCCTTCATGCATTGCTCATCGCATTCGTAGGACTTAGCATCTATATCTATTTTTGTTTGCATAATATCGGTACGCCATTTTTCTATTGCTTTCTTTATTAAAAAAAAAAAACTTTAAAGCATTGCATTAGTGAAAATCATCTTTTGTTGTATGTTTTATTTCTTTACACAATTAAAAGGAACCACACACCACCTAATAAAATTAACATCAAGGAGTTGGTCTTAATACCCCAACACTTGATCAAGACCAACGATGGGTTTCATCACCACCTTGGATTGGATTTTGCATACATATACCCTGATCACGACTGTTGCTAGACGTAAATCTTGAAGAAATCTGACCAAGTGTAGCGGGGGTGATTCCCTATGCATGAGGATAAGTCTTCTAAGGTAGGTTTCAAAAATATAGCGATCCCCCTTTCATACCGCCTATGTTCCACTTCCTATTCTGCTCTCGTGTACCAATAGTTTCCCTCATGTAAGGGTGGGTATATTGAGAGGTTTGGTATAATGGCCTAGCAATGGTATATTGAAGGGGCGACCATTTTGGAGATACAAGAGCCCTCATTATGCATGTATAACAAAGTTTTCTTTACAAGATTTACATAACAAAAATCAAACACACTGAACCAAATCTAGGACACACATTTAATCTATAAACAAGATAATCATTTCTTTGTTTGTGTGGTCCCCTTTTGTTTGTTATAGCATAAAAATTGTAAAGGAGATAAAAATATACATATCTTTTTAGAAAAACCACCACCATGGTGTATACCCATAGCCAAGCCCAATCACGGGAAGAAGCTATGGAAAGTATGCAAGGAGACACAAGTCACCTCTGTTATAGCCCCAAGGACTTGGTTATACCACCTTGGTAGCCTAACCCACAACATAGTCCAAACAAGAGCAAAATCAACAGCATCGCCCTAGGCGACAATTCACAGAGTCTAGAGACTCCTTGTTTGACCGCTTGTTCATGGAAAACCTGATAAACTTGTCGGAAAGTCGACCCATAGACCCCAACACGCCAAAACCCAAGGGCTATAGGGAAGACTTATATTGTAGATTTCACCGACAGAAAGGACACGAAATCTCCACTTGTTGGAAATTCAAACACTTAGTGTAGGACTTGATAGACAACAAAACGCTCATGGTAGATAGTCCCGTAGCGTTGAGCAACCAATAGATGGAGGTCTTCAAAGACCCCCTGCCTGCCCATGATGCATAGGCAAAGACTTTACAAGTGAACGAGGTAACACAAAACTGCCCCATGCAAGGATACGTAGGGATGATAAGCATCGTGACACGGAACAAAAGATACCCAAACATGGCTGCACCCGCTGCAGCTATAGGAGATGTTCCGTCAATGTCACAACCTCCACAACACCCTACGCAACCTCCCCCGCCTAGACCAGTGGCCATGATTCGGACTAAACTTACTCAAATTTTAAGGACCACGTCGGCTAGGCTCTCCATTTATGAGCTCATCCAACAATCACCGCCCCATCGGGAGGCTCTGATGGAGATACTCAAAGCCATTGAGCTACAACCCCACGAAGCCAATTCTTTCAACAATTTCGTGGGACATGTGAGACAATGCACAGAACCAGTCATAACCTTCAGGGAAGATGAACTGAAACTGGTGATTGGTGATATGGTGGATCCACCCCTGCACGTCATTGCATGGGTCAACGGGATTCCATTCAAGAGGGTGTTGTTGGACACTGGCTCATCCAACAACATAATCATGACAGTGGCATTAAAACACCTTAAGCTGCCAGCATCCCACATTGTGGCATCCACTTACACTCTTCGAGCATTCAACGACGCGTTATGCTCGATGGTTGGCACAATTGTCCTGCCCATCCAAGTAGGACAAAAGACCATTCCTACGTTGTGTCACATCCTTGAGGGTGAGATGGCCTACAATATCTTGCTAGGCCGGCCTTGGATCAGGGACATGAAGTGTGTCCCTTCGATAGCCCATCAATGCCTCAAATACACATACGAAGGGCAAGTACATGTAGTCCCAGCGGACTTAGAGCCCTTTAAGTTTTGCAATGCGGTGTAGCTGATGCCACAATCGACCCTCCCATCGACACATTTGGACTTTCAATTGAATCCATCCACACAGGGTCCGATTCTGCCTACATCCTCACTGTTGAGTCCCTCAACTCACCAACCTGGCCCATCTTCATCGTCTGTTCCTTCACCAATGATGCCACCTATGGTGGCCACATCGAAGGACAATGGGAAGAAGCCCCTAGAGGAGGTACCACCATTAGTCTCAACCATCTCTATCGAAGAGGTGCCCAGCCGAATGGAAGTCGAGACACCTGGTTCACCCAACATGGAGTGGACTCAGGGAGAACTCCCATTCCCTCCCCCTCAACCATCGATGATTACCGTTGAGATGGCCAATACGGGCCTAGGGGAGTACCTAGTGTGGAACGTTGTGGCAACACCCATGCTCGAATCCATGCAAGACATGGGGAGACCTCACCTCCCCATCGACACTATCGTCCCTTTAGGCTACCCACCAAATCAGACCAATTTTGTATATGGGGGCCTCGAGAATGGCATTGAACCCTACCTACAAGAGGAAGAGGATGAAGAGCCATTTGCTGAGAATGTTGACTATCTGTCCAACCCGGACTTCACCTTGAAATACCTAGACCAATGTAATTGGCATGGATATGGATTGGGCAGATACGAACAAGGAATGCGCATTCTTTGTCAACCGAGATACCAGATGCAATATGATAAATCAGGAGTAGGGTTCAACCACCCTTTGCCCCTCGACATCTTGGTAGAAACCATGCAAGGCCTAGGTCTAGGCAATAGGGATGGGTTGGCACAAGATCCATATGCCAATCCCAACACAACATACACATTGGGGGATTATCTCCCATTGTTAACAACAAACCTTGTTGACCTCAACAACCCCTCCCCTTTGATCGAGGAAGGGGAAAGTTCAAGAAGTAACCTCCAAGAGGGATATGAACAAGATCAAGGGGGGTCTTCTGAAGATGAGTCAGATTATGAGGTAGCACCTTGGGACCCTTTTGAGTCCGATAGCAATCACTCGCAGGTGACACCCATTGATGACTATCAGGAGAACTTCATGGCAATGTTCCCCTTTAATGTTCCGATCGGGCAATTGCTACCTCCAGAGAATCCAGCCCTCCCGCAGAGAGCGAAACAACCCAGAAGGGACCAAATCAACTTGCTCGAACAAAATGAGCCTCCCATGCCGGCCATAAGGCCAAGTGATCCACCGGAGGAAGAAGATCCAAATATCTTCTTCAACATCGACTACCTACGTGCCAGATTTCTGGTTTTCATAGAGAGTGAGGATAGTGATCAAGAAACGCCTAGTGGGAGGCTATACCAGCCAGAGGGGCACATAGTTGTCGGAGCCAATGAAGGCCTATGGATCTTCGATAGCGACTATGAGGATGAGACTGAGATGGCATATCTCAACCATATGAGGCAACAGGAATACCCCATAGACATCGATGATATGTTTGAACATCTAAATATGGGACCAAGGCATAGGTGGCATTTAAACCAAGTACAGTTAAACCAAGTGCTTCATCCACCACTTCGGGCATACAGGGAGCACCTCCCACCTAGAGACCCTATAGGGCCATCAGTGCCAAGGGTAGACCCTGTCCTTCTATCCACACATAGGGCCGATCCTTTTGTGCCAGTACCCACAGAGCCAGATCCGGGGTACAAGGATCACCAAGGATGTCTGAATCAACACCCACGTGGCAATGGAGACCAAATTCATTCCATCAACATGATCTCCATTGATTTAACCACCCCCATCCGCAATCCAGCCGATCCAACATGACCATTGTATCTAGACCTAGATGCCATAGACTGGGATCATGCTGACTCACCACCATCCCCATAGAGTACTGGCCTTGCGGTGAGATGTTTCATTTCACCCCAGGACAGACTCAGGATATCTTCCATGCTGAAGAGGAACCCGACATTCCCAACGTAGATCTAAATTCAGCAAATGATATCCACCTGATCCCAACTCCACACCAGTTGGAGGATGGATCCCACATGTCAGTCGAAGAGATGATTGACGTAGACATCGGTTCTGATCCAATGAATCCACAAATCATCAAGTTGGGGGTAAGTTTATCCCTCGAAGAGCAAGCCGATTACATTGCCCTTCTCAAAGAGAAGAAGGAGGTTTTTGCATGGTCCTACAAAGACATGTCGGGGCTAGACCCGTAGCTAGTCACGCATAATCTAACACTTGATCCGACAGTCAAGCCAGTCAAGCAAAAGCTACGTAAGATGCACCCAACAGTGGCCTTAATGGTCAAATATGAGCTACAAAAGTTGTTGGATGCATAGTTTGTCATCTGCGTAGATTACCCACCATGGTTGTCCAACATGGTACCCATCAAAAAGCCTGATGGGAGGATTCGCATATGCACCAATTTTTGAGATTTAAACAAAGCGAGTCCCAAGGATGATTTCCCCTTGCCTAGCATCGATGCATTGGTAGACGCTACAGCAGGCCATGAAATGCTTTCCCTCATGGATGGTTTCTCGGGATACAACCAGATTCGTATCAATCTCGATGATCAACTAAAAATGGCGTTCACGATGCCTTGGGGGACATTTTGTTATAAGGTCATGCCCTTTGGCCTTAAAAATGTTGGCGCCACTTACCAACGCGCTATGACATACATCTTCCATGATCACATGCATAAAACTTTGGAAGATTATATGGATGATTTGTTGGCCAAATCTCTTTTGCGCCAAAATCATCTCGATGACTTACGCAAGATCCTTGATCGCCTCATCGAACACAAGGTTAGGCTAAACCCCAAGAAGTGCGTATTTGGCATCACATCTGGAAAACTCTTGGGTTTCATAGTCTCAAAATGAGGCATCGAGGTAGATCCAAATAAAGTCAAGGCAATCCTTGAAATGCTTCCCCCAACCACCATCAGGCAGCTCAGAAGCTTGCAGGGTAAGGTCGCATCGATCAAGCGCTTCATAGCATAGTTATCTGACAAGTGCCGACCCATGAATAAATTATTACACAAGGGGGTAGCATTTCATTGGGATGACGAGTGCCAGTCAGCCTTCGATGACATCAAACAATACTTGGCTTCACCGCCAGTATTGGCACCACCTAGACCAGGAGTGTCATTCTATTTATACATCTCAGCTACTGAGGTGGCACTGGGCGCCATGCTAGCCCAAAAAAATGAATTACATAAAGAACAGGCTAATTATTATCTTAGCCGCACCCTGGTCAGTTATGAACTTAACTATGCATACGTTGAGAAGCTATGCTTGGCGGTGGTATTTGCCACCAAAAAGCTATGCCATTACATGCTGAGCAATACGACGTATGTTGTGTCTAAGGAGAATCCATTGTGGTACATGATGAGTCATACTTATCATAGTAGTCGCACGACAAAATGGATCATGTTGTTGATGGAGTTTGACATCGAATTCATTGGACAAAAGTCCATCAAAGGTCAAGTCATCGCCGATCAACTAGCAGAGGCTCCTCTCGAAGATGATCAGCCTCTGACCATAGAGCTGCCCGATGATGGGGTCTTCCATGTCTCAGAATCGCCAGATTCTGATGAGCTTGAGTCACAAGCTGACATAACCTTATTTTTTGATGGTTCTAAATGTGAGCAAGGGGGTGGCACGAGAATCATGTTTTTCACACCGCAAGGGGCTCCAATGCCTTTATCATTTAAACTTGATTTCTCATGCACCAATAACAATGTTGAATATGAAGCCTTGCTCATAGGTCTTCAGACAACCATCACCATGAACATCAAATGCTTGAATATCTTTGGTGATTCATTGTTAATTGTCAACCAAGTGAAAGGGGTATTCCAATGCAAATGCCCGGTTCTGTAGGCCTACAAAGCCCTTGTGGATAAATTCCTAGCAAATCTTGAATGGTACGACATCGAGGCACTCCCTCGATCATCGAATCATTTTGCGGACACTATGGCCTCCTTGGGGTCACTAATCCCGCAAGACATTTCTGGTGAGATGACAACCATTCAAGTCAAAATGTTATCGCAATCCATGATGGAGCGTGCAAGCTCTGACATAACACCAGGAATCCACCTGATCCAGATTGAACCATCTCAGGATAGGTTCTCTCGAATCCATGATAGTCTGAATCATGCCAACTAGGGGTCTTTGTTCTCTCCAACCCCTCTTAATAGCAACACAACGCTATTTTTACAAGTTCTTTCCCGCTCAACTTTTGCTAGGGATGAACTTCAAGAGGGATCGACCGTTCATACCATCGAGGTTTCTGATCAGCAGGATTGGTACACACCCATAAGAGACTATCTCAAGTTAGGTAGCCTCCCACTTGGATTGTCGCACGCCATGAAAAGATCATTCAAACAGAAAGTGGCAAAACATGTCTTGCTAGGAGACATTTTATACCGTCGAAGCTACGAAGGAATCCTCCTCCATTGCTTGGACCAGCAGGAGTCCACTTGGGTGATCACCCAAGCGCACGATGGTACATGCGGTGGCCACTTTAGCGGTATGGCCATCGCAAAGTGCATTCTTTGCATGGGCTATTATTGGCCATCTTTAGAGCGAGATTGTTGCGCATATGTGCGGAAGTGCATGAAGTGTCAACACCATGCTAACTTGACACACGTACCTTCTCAAGCCTTGCAGCCGATCCAATCGGCTTGGCCATTTTTGTAGTGGGGCTTAGATCTCATCGAAAAGATCTCCCCTGCATCGTCAGGTCATCACACGTTTATCATAATGGCCATAGAGTACTTCACTAAGTGGGTGGAAGCAATTTCGCTTACCTCTACGACTGGGCCCCGCATTGCGGAGTTCATTTTACATAACATCATATGTCATTTTGGTATTCCATCCAAGATCATCTCGGATAATGGGACGTCATTTAAGAACAAAGATGTGCGTGCTTTGACAACAAAGTACAAAATTCAGCATAGTTTTTTGACACCTTATTATCCGTAGGCAAATGGGCAAGCAGAGGCATCAAACAAAATGCTAGTTGCCATCCTTAAAAATACGGTCATAGATAGTCATAAGGATTGGCACATCCAAATACCACTTGCCCTATGGGCTTATCGCACTAGCATTCGGACGCCCACTAGGGCAACTCCATTTTTGCTAGTGTATGGCTCCGAGGCAGTCATGCCTCTCGAGTTGGAAATACCCTCCCTACGCATATCAATGCAAGAGTTCATCGATGATGACACTGCACGGTAGGCCCGGTTAGACCAGCTTACGTTACTCGATGAACGACGCGTCAATGCTCTCGAGCATTTACGTATCTATCAAGAGCGACTTAAGAAAGCATACAACATGAAAGTTCACCTGAGGGACTTTCAGGTCGGTGACCTAGTCTTAAAAGAGAACCAACAAAATTCTAACTTGCCGCCCCATTTAAGGGACAAGTTCATGGCAAATTGGTTAGGTCCTTATGTAATCGATAGTAAAATAGGACCTGGAACATACCGGCTCACCTCTCTTGAAGGAATCAAGGAACTAGAACCCTTGAACATCAGTCATTTGAGGCCATTCAACATTTAGAGAGCCATGGCCCACTCCAAAAGCCCCAAGGGTTCTCACCACCGCTTGGTCACCCAAAACGCCCCAAAGGTATCCATAATCCCTTTGGTCAAACCAAAAGCTCCAAGGATTCCCACAATCGCTTGGTCAACCTAAAACACCCCAAAGGTATCTATAATCCCTTTGGTCAAACCAAAAGCTCCAAGGGTTCCCACAATCGCTTGGTCAACCCAAAAACACCCCAAAGGTATCTATAATCCCTTTGGTCAAACCAAAAGCCCCAAGGGTTCTCACCATCGCTTGGTCACCCAAAATGCCCCAAAGGTATCCATAATCCCTTTGGTCAAACCAAAAGCTCCAAGGGTTCCCACAATCGCTTGGTCAACCAAAATGCCCCAAAGGTATCTATAATCCCTTTGGTCAAACCAAAAGCTCCAAGGGTTCCCACAATCGCTTGGTCAACCAAAAACTGCCCCAAAGGTATCTATAATCCCTTTGGTCAAACCAAAAGCTCCAAGGGTTCTCACCATCGCTTGGTCACCAAAAATACCCCAAAGGTATCCATAATCCCTTTGGTCAAACCAAAAGCTCCAAGGGTTCCCACAATCGCTTGGTCAACCAAAAATGCCCCAAAGGTATCTATAATCCCTTTGGTCAAACCAAAAGCCCCAAGGGTTCTCACATCGCTTGGTCACCCAAAATGCCCCAAAGGTATCCATAATCCCTTTGGTCAAACCAAAAGCTCCAAGGGTTCCCACAATCGCTTGGTCAACCAAAAACATCCCCAAAGGTATCTATAATCCCTTTGGTCAAACCAAAAGCTCCAAGGGTTCCCACAATCGCTTGGTCAACCAAAAATGCCCCAAAGGTATCTATAATCCCTTTGGTCAAACCAAAAGCTCCAAGGATTCTCGCCACCGCTTGGTCACCCAAAATGCCCCAAAGGTATCTATAATCCCTTTGGTCAAAACCTCCAAGGATCCATAAGAATCACTTGGTCCACACCCATTCAGGTTAAACCATCCATAACGAATATTCAAAAACAACAGATAATAAAAAATAACAAAAAAATTGCATCTCACTTTCATGCATAATCTTAAAAATCAAAACACAAAAAAAAAAGTTGCATTAGGCATCGCATACATACATTGCATATTTGTTGGTCATACATGTCAAATGCACCATAGACTGTAATTACTCGGCAATTCCATCATTTTCCACATTTTTCCATTTTGTAAATGATCCAACAAGAATAACGCCATTCACATTTTTGCCATATCATAGTCAGTTGTCTTCTAATGTCTTTAGGGTTTTCGTCATTCAATTGTCTTTAGATTTCTAGTCAAATGTTGTACAAAGTCAGACCAATTTTTACAAGGTAGAGTTTTACTTGGATCACGCCTTGTTACATAGCATCCCAACACAAGCTTAAAACACATAAAAATTCCCAAGTTGTGTGAACGAAAGACGAAACCTACAAAGTGGTCCAGGATACCATACAGTGAAAACGTTATCTCGCTCATCCCCCTATGCGAATGACCCCAAGAATGCTGAGAATTGGCAAAAGGACAAGAAAACTTCCTTCAATTCCCCAAAATAAATAGTGGTTTTCACCACTACAAAGAATTCCAACTCCAAACATGAATATCAAAAGTGCACAAATCAAAAAGCACAAGAAATAGTGATTCTAATCACTACTCAAAATCCCAAGCTCAAACAAAATAAATAGTGATTATCATCACTATACTAGAGCAAATATCCCATTAAAAGAGAGGGAGTAACTATTGAATCCCTGGAATTCTCAGCATTCGAAAGGTCATGAGGTGATCCTCAGTCCCGGTTTGGTGGATAGCCTACTGGTCACTGGTGGCAAACCTCCCGCATGACGATATATCTATCGCATTAGCTATTGGGCATATGTATAGATCAATGTTTGCATGTGGATGAGCTAGCTTATGGTATCCTAGATTGCATCATAGATTAATCCTACTAAATACAACAAAGGAGTTAGTGGAGCTAATTAGGTGATCCTCAGTATAGGTTTGGTGGACAGCCTACCTAGCACTGATGGTATCCTTACGAATACCACATAAACGAACTCAATCGCACACACAGGGATGTGAAATAACTTGGTCAAACTCAAGTCTGATTCGTACCTTGTTCGAAAGTCTTGTAAGATAATGTACAGTCTTGACTAGTTAGTTAAAGCATCCGAGTCTCAGAAAAACCTTAACTACATTCTAAAACAATTGTTGTACATTTCATTACTTACATCACCATCAGAAAATACAAAACAAAAATTACAAATGCAAAGTTATTCCATAAAGCAATCACATAGTACAGAAAGCCAGTAAATCCTATACAGTCTATGGTGCCACCACTTGTATACCAAACGAATCATTCCATCCATTCCATATGCATACATCTATATCATATAGTTAAAATCATCCATAGTCATAATAGCATATGCATACATCAACATAAATAAATGTGCATAAAGAACAATAAACCATGACAAGTATATAATCAAACCAAAAAGAGTCATGTATATATATCAAGTCAAAATGCCCTCAGGCTACAATAAGAAGGTCCTCTGACCTCACAAAAACCAAAAACTCAAAATCCCCAAAGCCTAGGGAGTCGACCACCATGATCACGTAGGATCGGTGCGACTGGAACTACCCCCAATAGTATGGGTCCTATGGGACCTCTCAGGGTGGCTACTGCCAGCCCTCGCACCCTACCCACCAACACTACCCTCACCTAGCCACCTACGATGAGATGATGCAGACTACTCAATCTCACTACCTCTCATACGACGTGACGAACCACCTCCATCAAGCACATGCAACTATCCATCAAGGCAGACAACCTCTGTCTCTAACTCTATCCGATACCGACCCCACTCCATATCTCATTGGTGATACACAACCAATGCACTATCCCACTATGCCAATTGAGTCGTAGGAGATCCCTCTCCTGCGTTACCTCCACCAAAGCATCTCTATGCTCCTCCTCCCCACTCCAAATTGCCAAGAAAAAATATTGCAAATGAGCCCAAAACCTAGTTTTGGTCCTTATATAGGCTGTTAGGCCTATAATCATTCCACCCTAGGATGAACACTCTAGTTAGCACTCATCCCACCCTAGGATGATTACAAAATTGGTATTCATCCCACCCTAGGATGATTACAGAGCAAGAAATAAAGCAACAAAAACTGCATCCAAAAAATGCACCAAAAATAGCAATAAATCTGCCGAACAAAGGTGCCTTTGCACCTGACATTCATGGCATGAAAAACCATCGTCGGGGTCACAAATACTCACTATCCTACTCCCTAAGAAGGCTAGCATAGCCGGACCACTCCACGGGAAGGAGGATTTTTGATAATTTCTACCCCAATAGGCATCAAAAAAAAGGGTCAAAACCCACCAAAAATAGGTCCGATGGTTGGAAAACTGCAATAAGCGTTCAACGAAAACAACTGAAGGCACCCTTACAAACATCATCTTGGGTCAAGCGACTCATCACTTTTCTCATTTTTGGTCATTCCCTCATCGATTCGTCGCTTGAGGGGGTAGTCACACTTAGTCACCAATCAACAAATACACACCCAATCAAGGAAATGGCATGCATTCAAAGAATCATTGACAAAGACAATCACGCTCCTGCTTGGGGCAGCAAACAAGCAATAATCATAGGCTAAACAAACACTTGGCATTCTGGAAGCATGAAGAAAAGGTTCCTCGGACAAAAGGTTGTGCCCTTTGCCTATTCATGTCTGAACAATGTCCAAGATCAAGTACACCTCACTGAAAAAGGTTACACTTGAGTTAAGCTCCTTAGCTCGTCAGAAGCAAGGATTCAAGAATGCGTGCCCTTTCCATACTTGGGGCATCAAAAGTTGGTTAGGTTACTGAGAAACCCTAATCATTAAGTGCTTTGGTCATCTATTTTTGCTCAGCACTATGCCACACACAGCGCATCCCAAAAAGGGGCATCTGTAGACACCAAAATAGCACCAATCCGATTATGTGACTACAAGCACTGACCGAATTGGCATACATACCCCCTAGGGCAGCCTCCAGAGGTTAAAAAGTGGTCCTAACCACTCCCAAATCAGTTTTGGAAGGTCAGAGGTCAGTTTTGCACCTTTTAAGCACTTTGCTCCCTATTCGTCCCACCCCGGGACGATTAGAATCCTATTCGTCCCACCCCGGGACGATTAGCAGCAATCGCTCCAGGGTGGGACGATTAGCAGGTTTGACTGGCAAAAAGTCAAACCTTGACAAATGGCAGCCCAAATCTGCCACCTAACTCCACCTTCAAGGCATGGGATTGCGAGGGAAGGTTTCAAATCAGAGAGGCTTCAATCAAGCCTGCCTTGATCATGGAGGCCTCAATCAAGGAGGCCCTAATCAGGGAGGAATCTTCTCTCCCCCAAAAAGGCATAATGAGCCAAGTGGCACCCTCGCATGCGCATTCAAAGGAGACCCTTAGGTCTATAAAAAGGTGAGCCTCCTCACCCCAAAAAAAGAATAGAGCTGGAGCATTTGGAGCAACGAAGTGCTGCCAAACTATACCCCCATTCCTCTTTGTGCTTCCTACATCCCTAATCTCTCTCTTCTGGAAGAGAGGTTATCGGGTGAACACTAGGAACGCAATCCAGATCCAAAGACCCAAGAAATCAGCCACAATCCCACCCCAAACTCGTCGACACAACCCCCTAGGAAGTTTTGGACCCATCCCACTTGGATTGGTGTCAAAACTAGGCCCTAAACGGTGGGCGTCCCACCCCCGGTGCCCCCCAAACTACTGCAGTCCTAATCGCCCCACCCCGGAGTGATTAGAAATCTATGCATGGTTTTGTTACTATTATTTTTGCATTCTTTTATATCTAATGTACTTATGTTGTTGTCCAAATTTCATTGCTTTTTGACATGATTTGACCTGGTTTCTGTCATTTTATGCGTCTACTAACCTACAGGGAGCGCCTTCGGATACAAGATAACCTGGGTAGAATCTGCCAAATCTGACCTTCTGGGTCATCTCAAAATGTTGTTTTTAGTCTAACCACAAGTTTGCAGGAGTTTTGGAGGCCTCTGGGCAGGACATTTGCAAGGTCACTTTTTGCAGGTTTTGCGATAGTCCCCAACGTCCCACCCCAGAGTGATTAGAAATATGTGCATGATTTCCTTACTTTTCCTTTTGCAATATGTCCCAGATGATATCCTAATGCCTCTGTTAAATTTTGAACTCATTCTGACATGATTTGATGATCGTTTTATTATTTTATGTATTAACTAGCTCGTAGGGCGCCCCTGTCACATACAGGAGAATATGGGTAGGATATGCAAATTCCGAGCATCTGGGTAGTCTTATAATTACATATAATGCCTAACCCATGAGTTTTAGGTGATTTGGATAAGCATAGGTGGGACATTGGAGCGCTCACTTTGGAGAGGCCCCCGACGGGCAAACGAGCATAACGGGGCCGTCCGATGCCGCTTCGATGCAAAATTAGGTGATACCAATTCTAGAAGTTGTCCTTTACATTTCCATATCATTCTGTAATCTACTTATCAATCTTATCACTGATATCTTCTAAGCGCCCATTGGAGGCCTTGGGGATTGCATGTTTTTCTAGATACGCATATGCTATTAATGATTTGTTGTCTTTCTGTGCGTAGGATCTCACCACCAGGAATACTAGAGGGGCAGAAAGGAATGACGAACACATGGACACAAGCGGTGGCAACTTTTAGCCCGCCCACTTCGAGTGTGGGCACGCGAAAGACGCTGGAAGCGTACCGTCCGATCTTGGAAGCGCGGCTTCTTTCGGGCATCCATTAATGTAACAAATTGTATCAAATGTTCTGAGCCCTAGAGGGGGGATGTATTGTAATCATATTAAAAGCAATATCAATAAAGGAGGCCCCGCTTTGTTTGCTCACATCTCGTTTCTGCGTCATTTCCTTCATGCATTGCTCATCGCATTCGTAGGACTTAGCATCTATATCTATTTTTGTTTGCATCATATCGGTACGCCATTTTTCTACTGATTTCAA
>JAQPPZ010009906.1:0-23350 GCA_028583015.1 Wollemia nobilis
CATAGTAGTATTACAAAAAATCTTGGATATTAACCCTATATCGCTTGGAAATATTTACACCTGGGTCTCCTCCTTGAATGTTGAGGAATTTAACTAGTTGAGCTAATGCCATTTGATATCTATAATCCTAATTTTAAAACCAAGTGTAATCATGTTATTTTGATGTTAGATGAGAGATCTATACCCAAAATAGTGTAGGATGGTCAAAACTTAACACTACTAAAAAAACTATAGCTAGACAATTTTATGGTAAATTTGAAATGGCAAATAAAAGTTTTGAACAAAAAATGTTGATTGTAGAGATATATCTCTAAATCTAGTTTCTAAAAAAATTTAAATCACCTCATTTCAATAGCATATGAAGGAGATATAGCCAAAACATTGTTTATAAGTCTAAATTGCTCTTTTTTAATTTTTAGATAAAACAAGTTGTTATTTGTAGATTTAAAGGTTTAAATGAAAGATATGAAATTTTCTATATATACTCATGTAACCCTTTGAATCTAATTTATTTTTTCTATTGAATGGCTTCAATATAATTTTAGATGATGGAGATATGGTTAAAATACCACTTATTAGCCTAGGAGTAGAATGTTTAGTCATGGTTTTAGATGGTAAAAATAAGTGATTTGAAATTATTTGCTTATTCATGATACTTCATACATTTTTCAAATTGTTTCATTTTAACATTGCATAAAAAAGTTATGATTAGATGATAAAACATATTTTATCCTAATCTTATATTATTTTTATATAGTCTATTTACATTTTGATCAATAAATAGTTAAATTGTGATCTATTAGTGTTGAAGAATTGTTTGCATGCTATCAAATGTGCCCGAAACTATAGTCATTTGTGTAGCTTCTTTTGAAACATCTTTAAATCATTCATACAAAACTAAAAGTGTTTGTATAACACTCTAGAATACTCTTCTATGTTACATCATTATTAAAATATTGTTATAAGTTTGACAAGGACATATGAATAATGTTTTTCAAAATTGGAATATTTAGGATCATTTCATGTGTTTTTTAGTTCATCACACATCTCTTTTAAATTATTATTGATGCATATCTCTACCCTTAGTTTAGCATGATCAAAAAGTAGATAATCCCAAATCATGATGCAAGATAGAAAATTCATAACAAATAATCAAACCTTTTGAAGTATTTTTAGATGTATGCACTTAATTATTTTTGAAGTTAAAACACTTCTATCCACTCACCTCATGTTGTAGAACAAGTGCTTGTTTCTTTATATATCATAATTTAAGGATTTCATATTCATTAAGGGATTTACAAGGTCAAATTATTAGGTATGGAAGCAACTTATCATATTTTTAAAATGATATTATAGTACACTTTTGTTATAGTATTTTATGGATACCTATAAGGGAAAATGGTCATTTGGGTTGCATTGGTACATAATACAACTTAGAAGAGCAATGTAAATAGAAGTATAATTCTTATTGCACTGAGGGGTTTCTAAATAGATTAGATATCATAGGATTCCAAATAAATTACATATAATAGTTTTTAAAATATATTAGATGTAATATGCTTCTAAATATATTAGATAAAATAATATTTCTTACTTGTATCTCTCTACAATGACTATCATTCTTGTTCTGTATTCTCTCCATGTGTTCTCTCATGCAATGGTTAACTCACCTGTAGCATCTCATAAAATCTCACAATTATCACTTGAACTTGATAATAGATTACTTGTCATTAGTGTCTATGGAAAGAATTAATGTCTATAGTTAGTATGAGCTTATTGATGTTTTTGTAGAAACAACACAGGGATTAGAATAGCTTTCACAAGCAGTTGAGGGTAAGTCTTTTTCCTAGAGAGAAAGATATATATTACAATGAGCATTTTATAATTGTAACTATACCACCTCCACTAAAATATATGCCCTTCGCTTTCATAAAACTACATTTAGTTAACATGGTTACTATAATATTGACTATAACACCCTCTATCACAGCTTGTTAATTACATTTCAAAAAATATTGGTGAAGAAAACCCATATCATTTCATGGCATGGGGTGCTAAATATTGTTGTTACAACACCTACAATTGTAAATTGTTCACTAGTTTCCAAGGAATAATCACTAAATTTTTTCTTATAGGTTTCTTCATTACTTGTTCTAATAGTCTTCATTTCCATGACACAACATCCATTTCCACTTCATATGTATATGTCATTGTATGGTCATTTATATTTTTTTATTTTCTTCATGATCAATCCCATTAGTATTAGTATCTCTTCAAATTCCTAAGATTCATCAAATTTATGGAAGATTTTTTAATATCCACCTCACAAATGTACAATCACTTGTATAATGTTATGCTTCTTTCTTTTCAAAAAAGGATTAAATATAACAATAAATAAATAAACAACAAAAAGAACAAGAGAAGAAAAAAATAAATGATGAAAACCCTTGAGGCATCATTGGACAATAGTTTGCTTGAAAATCAGGTTTCTAGTAGGTAAACTTCTAAAGAAATCAAGGTAGCTCTATATGAGTTCTCTCATATTTTATGATATGCATGTGTCATTGAGGGACCAATGACATCTTGGTTTGGGAAGGCATAGCATGTTCATCATGCATGTTTCATTGATACTATATAAAAAAATTGTTGTCCATATTTATTTCCATAAGAAGAATTATAGAAGACTTCAAAGTTGAATTGAGGGGTCCTACTCTTGGAGAGATCTTTTTCTTCCCTCAAGCTAAGAGACTTTCTTCAATAGTTTATAGTTCTAATCTAGAGATAATTTGTAGTATGGATGATGATGGTTTCATAAGTACAACATTATTTGCTTTTCAACAACATTTTTTTACAATGCTCCAAGATGTTGATTTGAGCAGAAGAAGCACTCCATTCATTGCTTCAACATTACATATTCAATACAATAGATCAGTTACAAGTTGTAATAGATCAAGATCAATATGTAACTATTATAATCTCCATGTAACCTTTTATGATATATTAATTAGCTAACATTAAATAATGTAATTTTCTAACATCCCCCTTTACTACATTATTTGTTATACAAAGAGAGCTACAAAATAATTCAAATGTGACACATTCAAGTGCATTTTAGTCCAACTTGTTGATTATCATTATTATTTGTCATATAGTGAAAGTATGAAATAGTTAACCTAGTTATCTATCCATATCTCAGTTAAATCCCAACATCACAATCCCTGTCACAAGTGACCTTCTTTTTCTAGTTGACATCATGGTCCCTATTGCAAGCAACCTTTCATTTTTGGATAACATCATGGTCCCTATCATGGGTGACCTTAATATTGTGGGTGACATGGTCCTCCTTGGCCTCGTAGGTGTTCAACATGGACTACTACTCCTAATATTTTTCTAGCAAGTGCATGTCTTGGGTATAATTCTACTGCAATAGTATGTCCTTCTCTTTATACAAGTGCTTGAGCTTTGATATATTTTTTAGCTTGGTGATGATGATCCTATTATTAGACTATATTTTGTCCAGATTGATGGTTTGAGTCCTAATAAGTGATGGTTGTGACTATTTTATTCAAAGAAGATACTAATGCTCAATAGTTGGTATACTCTTATGAACTTGTGTACTATTTTGGTAATGTTCAAGCTCTTCACACTACCCTTAGAATACTCCATCCAAAATAGGAGCCCGCCTATGCCTCAATGCTTTAGGATCATAAACAAATATAGGGGATACATGGCCTATGAGAGCTTATACTTCTTACCCCTAGATAAGGGCATGAGTATCAAGTAGCCCTTGATATTTAGATATCCCTAGCTCCTAGAAAGCGTATGCATCAAGTAGGTGATACCACTGTTGGCACTAATTTCAAACATGTAGATCCTGTTAGTAGCTATTTCACAAGTCCTATACATAGAGTTTCAAGGATGTCACATTCATGGATTATGGTGAAGTATCTCACAATGATGGGGATCTAGATGTATGATACCTATAACACATTGGGTAGTCCATCAAACTCATTATTTATACCACTCATTAAATGTACTTAAAGTTACCCCTCATCGCTCTAGTTCAATGCTCTTTATCACCACCATATTCTCCAATGAAATGAAATTTACCTCATACACCATCACGCTCATCCCTTGCCTATTTTCCCTCACCATATAATACTCCAATGATTCCAAAGGATGATTTTTTATTGTACTTATTGATCCTTATAATGTTGGTTATCCATCGATTCTAAGTATAAAAATCTCTTCTATTGTTGGTATTGTTACGAGAGAGAACAACTTTTTATACTATGGCAATGGATAAGATTTATATAATGGAGGTTTAATCTCCACATGGAATATCATAATGGCCATTGTCCCAACTAACCACCATCCTACATAGGATAGCTTTGATACCAACGTTGATTTAAGTAAAAAACCACTCCATTCATTGCTTCAACATTACATATTTAATATAGCATATT
Organism: Wollemia nobilis; assembly: GCA_028583015.1. Lineage (NCBI taxonomy): Eukaryota > Viridiplantae > Streptophyta > Pinopsida > Araucariales > Araucariaceae > Wollemia > Wollemia nobilis. The sequence continues at coordinate 4,467 of JAQPPZ010009906.1, forward strand.
AGATACAAGAGTTTATAACAAATCAATATTAAGATGTAACTAATGTAACCTTCCATAAAGTATAATAAAACAATGTAATAATTATTTAAAATTAAATAATGTAATAATTTCCTAACACAAAACACTCATTAGCACAAAGGTAGTCTTTATAGATTGTTTTTATTTCACAGGCTATTAGTGTGTCTCTAGAAAAAAGTTGTGTAAGTCTAGAAAGATAACACATTGAAAGTGAATATCCATTTTTTTATATAATAGCAAAAAAAGAAAAAAATCATTAGATTGAAACCAAAACAGATATCTAAATAAGCGCTCATTTGAAAGTTCACAATAGTCAACTTCATGATGTAGGTACAGTAATGTAGACACTCAAGTCTATGCATTTTTCAAAATTGTAACACTTCATAATTTTTTCAAGTGAATTTGATGTAGTTGAAGGTACCATATTTAGTTCATAAGATTTGTGTTTCTAAGGGACCAAAAATAACTTTAGGATGGGGTAAATATTCAAAAATTACCATATTTTAGGCCTATCTCTAGCATGAAAATTATACTTCATGTGTTTCTTATCATTATAAAATAGCTTGTATTTATATTAAGAAAGTACAATAAGGGATTGGTTTTCACTTCTAAACATGCTAGAAATATGATAAATTGTAGTAAGCTAACCAATGAATTATACTAAAGTTATCTAATCACATTGTAGTTAACTAGTCATCCAACTTGTCATTTAATAGTTGTACTTAGTCAATTAATCAATCATGTTATACTATCCATAGTCAACTACAATAAATAGTCATACTATGATAATTTTAGTCAATCATAGTCAATAGTCATGATGTAGTCAAAATATAACCATGATATCAACAATGACATCAATAGATAAATATAGAAATATTGTTATTTAGGATTTATCTTTTCTATTTTATAGGGGGATAGTTTTTATTGTTATAATATATTTTTTGTAATTTGGTAATCCCACTTAGTATAGAAGACTTTATAGGAATAAGAAGAAAAGAGTTGTTGCTCCTAACTTAAATTTTTTTTTTTTTTTTTTAAGTTTTAAGTATCTAGTTATAAGATAACAAACATGATTTTGGTAGGATTATATTCTATCCCTATGAATAATCTCTAAGAATTGTAATTATGTTATACTCTAGCCAACCAAGGGCATGTATTTAAGTTTTTGATTTGAATAATAGTTTGATTTTCATACTCCTAGTTTACCTCAACTTTTAGAATAGGCTAAGTATGTGGTGATCTCCTCATTTTATAGCCAAGGTAGGACCCCCTTATTTACACAAGAGGAGATATCAATAATTAATTAGAGTAGATGCATTTCCCTTAATATTCTTTCCTTTCCTTAATGTACTTAGAATTCTAATTTGAATAATAGTTTTATTTCCATACACTAGGTTTATCTTACCGTTTAGAATAGGCTAAAGGATGTAGTAATATCCTCCTATTATAGCCAAGGAAGGACTCCCTTATTTACATTGGAGGAAGGATCCACAATCTATTAGAGTATATGCATTTCCCTTAATGCTCTTTCCTTTCCTTAATGTATTTAGAATTCTAATTTTAATAATATTTTAATTTTCATACTCCAAGTTTGTCTCAACTTTTAGAATAGGCTAAGGATGTGGTGATATCCTCCAATACAACCAAGCAAGAATATCCTTATCTAGGAGGAGGTATTAACAATATATTAGATGCATTTCTCTTAATATTCTCTTATTTCCTTGTGAATGGGTGAATATAGAGTATGCCTTGGCATAAATTTGCACAATTGTCGATTGAAATTTTATGGAGGATAACACATTTAGCAAGCCAAAGTGCTTTAGAAATAAATATTAAACCTAGTTGGATTTGTTTATTTTGTTGGAATAAATATGTATTGATCTCCACCCTTTTTGTGGGATTGATATATAGTCCCAATCAATTGATGGATGATTTTTGTGCCTATCAATGTGATATGAAGTTAAAAAGGAAAAACTAGCCTTTAATTAATATATAGATAATCTTATACATTTATAATATTCTCCCCTTCTTTTTATCCAAATAAAATTGTATGTTAAAGCCAAATTCCTTAAAAATTAAAATGGCATGGATGATTTATGAGAGTATTGTTTATGGAAGGATGAACAAAGATCTACTACTAAGCATTAAAAGTAATTACTTGGATGAAGCCTATAAATAAGAGTACAAAAATATTTTAGAGGATCATCGAGGAGTATAGAGTTTTTGATATTACATGTTGCAGTCCCATTAGGCCCCTCTTTTAAAATTTTTATATTTCTATAGTACATTTTCTTCTTATACTAGTAAAATAGTAGTTGTATAAGCTAGCAATCTACCATTGACTAGATCTAATATTACCATCAATTATTTTAATAGCCCACATATCACTTGAGTATTTGTAACAAGATAATAGCTAATCTACCTTAATACTCTAGCTAATGTTTGTTGAACTAGTAAGATGTTGGAAAATTGTATTATCAAGAAAATATAATATTTATAGTACAGTAATATAGTCATTTAAGGTCATGTAATGTAATGACCAATAAGCAACTCTAGGTGTATCGGTAGAACATTTTATCACTAAATTAGACCCCACTTAGAACCCTAATAGGTGATGTTATATTCACAATATTCCCCTTTATATCACTACTCAATAGGGCTAGGAAAGCATCTATTAGATTGTACTTAGACCATGAATTACATTACATTCAACAGTGGGACTTACCTCATTGTATTGCAAGAATCACATAGTATAAACACAAGTACATAAAATTAAATTGGATTTAACGACAAAAATATTAAATTACCAATAAATTAATAGTGTCTTCTACACTTATTCACAAACATGTTGAAGTAAGGCTTCATTCCTTGGGATAACATTCTCTAGAGACCACAAACATGACCATAAAATATTAGCAAGGTAGATTCCAATATCTCCTTGAATACCATGACCATGAAAATCAACATGAATATTTACAAACTCTAAGAAATGTATTGGTGTATCCCCTTAATCAAGTGATCTTCAAAAATGACCACTAGTTCATTTAGTATTAATTTTATAGTAATTACATCAAGTTCAAAAAGATTTTTCTGACAAATATAAACATGTATATATTTTGCATTAACATAGAAAGAAAAAATAATTAATATGTTTAAGTCCAATCCTACACAATTACACAATTTTAATCTAAATTTTATAAAAAAATATGGTACCAATATTTTTGAATATATTCAACTAGGTAGGAATACTAAGATTACAAATTTGTGTACCATCACATCTAGCAATCATGACTTACAAGCTTAAGTGTCCCACTCTTGTGAGTGCAGCCTTTATTTTAAGTGATTACATATAAATGTCACAGGAATTTATCACTATGAATGTGGGATATATGTTATAAGGTATTCCATGCACAGTGATACTTTGTTTAATGTGTTCCTTATTTCATTAGTTCTACACTTGTGTTGGAATTTTGACAAATACATATAGGTCTTCATCATTTAAAGATGCTTCTCTTCAATATTAAAATTTAGATTCCTATATTTCAACACACTTCATGCATGAGATCATCCCTAGGTAGATAAGATATTTATATTGTATGTTTTTTCCTTTCACATCCAATAGGTAGTTCAATTAATTTTTAAATTTTACTTTACATATAATGTAGGATGATGGTACCTCTCTCCAATTGTTTGGCGTTTTCATGTAATTAGAAACTTGTCTTCTTTACAACTTTGGTTTACCTTTGCATGTTTTCTCCTACATAGTCTCTAAAAGCTCCATGTTCAATGGTCATCTAGTAAGGATGTATCCTCCTTTGTATAAACTACACAAATTTGCATGTATACTTTTTGTTTTCTTCTTATTATTTTAAACAATGGGTAACAAGTGCTTTTTTAATAAAAAATTTATCGCACAAGCCTTCAACTAGAAACACTTCACTAGAATATAATTGTTAAATGGCAAATGCATTGATTAGGTGAAAAATTCACAATAGATGGCCCTTGTGCATCTTTAGATAGCCTTGTTAAACAACCCAATCATTAGACAACAAAGTCAAACTTCACTTAAGACAACCCATTTTTTGGATAACTTCTAACAACTCTTCTAGATGGTGTTATATGATGGCATCAATGTCTTTACATGTCTCGTATATTCATATGAAAATATATTTAGATAACTCTTTTCTAGATGGTAGTTATTCTCCAAACAATAGCTCTAGATGATACCTTGAGATTGTACCTCTTGACGATAGCTCTAGATGGAAGATCAATATGGTAGCTCCAAACAATAACTCTAGATGGATATTTTAGATGATATATGTAGATAGTAGCTTTATATGGCTCTTCAAATGGCTCCATCCAAGTAGCATCATAATTTGTAAATGGTAATAGGATAGACAATTTTTCAATGAATATCTTTCTTTTATTATCTTCATGTTGGCATTCGCATGCATAGCAATACATCTACAATCAAGATTTTTTTGGTATTTAAAGTATCAAATCTTCTCCAACACATGAATAACAAGCTTCATCATGTTTTTTTTTAATAATTCTTCATGCAATTGGGATACAAATTGGAGGATAACCACCAAAAAATTTATAGAATTAACAATAATAAAAATGGATAAAACATGTTTTCTTCAAGATGATAATTAACTTTTGTAGTCTTCTACTTTCTATGCAGTATTCCAATTATCACTAAGGCTCGCCAATTTTTTCCATCTATAGGTCTGGGTAGAAATCTACTTTCTCAATCATAATGTTTTCTCAATCACTAGGAGGAGAGGCTTTTAAATGGTTTATAACCTTAGATGACCTACTACTATGGAGGTTTTTGTTGATATTGTTATAAATTAGATGGATGAAAAGGAAAAATATATATATATATATATATATATATATATATATATATATATATATATATATATATATATATATTCAAGTATAAGAATAATGAATTGGTAGTAGAGCTAAAAGAAGTTTTTGAAAATAGCATAGAGACATCCAAGATTTTTTTAAGTCTATTGTGCTCATAGTAATTGAAACTCATGTTTGATTTTGATCTGGATTTTTCTTCTCCTACAAGAATGTACTTCAAAGCTCTTTTCACTAATGCTTTGGATGTTACAACCAATATAATGTAGATATAAAATATTTAATGTGATTTTGCATCTTCATCTACTACTCTTGATAAGATCATGTATAGAGAATAAAAAGCATATATTTGTATCAATGAAGACCATATAGAAGAAATTACCAATATGTTAAGTAATATTACTAATAATATTATTAAATTAAAGAAATAGCATCTCAATAGCTAGTAAGTCCTATCACCCATGTCTAGAACCAAGATATAAGAAATTGAAAATAAACTAAGTTCTAGTTTTAAAGTAAGTTAATATAAATAATTAATAACAACCTCCCCAAATATTTTTTATGCCAAAAACTACCATAATTTATGCCTTTTTGACTCCATGCAAATCTAGGATATTGATGCCTTAAGTCATGCCTCCAAGATTGTCGCTATTCAGGGTGGTGTGGGTGCGGATATGTTGTAACCTTAACCTGACATTATGTTTCCTTTTATTTATCAATAATTTTTTATTGTAAATTCTTCTTCACAATATTTTCTCTTATACCTTTCTTTTGGTGCATCCTTGTGCACTTGTAACAAGGCTTCCTTAGACTTTATTTTTTATTCTTCCATTGACTCTGTTTTTGCGGCTACTATAAATTCAACTTTTGAGTTTCCTAATAGTTCTTCAACTTGTTCCCTTGCCATAATTACTTCTAGTTTCTCCTTGGATCCTTGCTTCTTAATATTTTTATTCTAATTGTGACCATGAACTTGCACATTATCATCTATATTTTTTCATTCTATTATATCTTATTTATTCATTCCTTTCATTTGAAGCCTTTTTATTTCTTCTTCATATTCTTTTATGGTGACCTTCAAACTAGCTATCTTTTTATATGGGTTCCACTAACTCAAGAATACATGTTTTATTTTATCCTAGGTAAAATTTCTTTCATTATAAAGAATTTCCCACCAATTATAAGCTTCCTGAGGCAGCGATGAATAGGGGTTCGATTAAACAAAAACCTCTCCTAGCTGCTTAGACATATTCATGCCACCACATAGAAAAGCAATAAATAAAGAACCCACTTTAATCTGCAAATAGATGAATTGCAAGGACAGATTACATAGCAACATAACACACGAACACATAAACAAAACACATAATTATATTTTATTTATATTTCAACTGCCACACCAAACATTACACAATTGCTCTCCATAGAGCACCACATATCTACATGCACTCCAATCTCCTTCTTGAGGTTTTACATCTCAAACCTCCTGCAAGCACTGTGCAAAGTGCCAATTTCCTTCCTTCGAGGCTTCATACAAGAAACCTCCTGCAAGCACTGCACAGAGTGCCAATTTCCTTCCTTTGAGGCTTCATACAAGAAACCCCCTGCAAGCACTCCATAGAGTGCCAAATTCTTTGGAGCCCCTTGCTCACCTTTCATGCTCTACATCAACTTCTTATTTATAAGTATAAAAAGCAATGAACTATCAATGATAGCTAAGCATTCTTATCCATTTTTTTTCAGCTTTTTTTTTAAAAACACATCTTTTTCTAAAAACATGGATTTTATTTCTAAAATTCCACAACTACCCACTACATGCTTATCCTTATCCAATATCTCTTATCAGTTAGATGTTATCTTCCTTTGAATAGCAATCCCAATAGTTTTGCTTTGCTGACAGTTGGATGCTCCTGCATCATACTCACCGGGTAGCAAAAAAATAGTGAGCTCCTACTCACAAGCTCTCCCATCCATCTTCCTACTCTTATACCAAATTGATGCAGTGACGAAGATGGGGTCGATTAAATAACAACCTCTCCTAGATGCTTAGACATCGCCATGCCACCATATAGAAAAGCTATAAATAAATAACCCATATTAATCTACAAATAGATGAATTGCAAGGACATAATACATAGTAACATAACACACAAACACATAATTCTATTTTATTTAAATTTCAATTGCCACACCAAACATTACACAATTTCTCTCCATAGAACACCACACATCTGCATGCACTCAAATCTCCTTCTTCGAGGTTTTACATCTCAAACCTCCTACAAGCACTGTGCAAAGTGCCAATTTCCTTCCTCCGAGGCTTCATACAAGAAACCTCTTGCAAGCACTGCACAAAGTGCCAATTTCCTTCCTTTGAGGCTTCATACAAGAAACCCCCTACAAGCACTCCATAGAGTGCCAAATTATTTGGAGCCCCTTGCTCACCTTTCATGACCTATATAAAATTTTTATTTGTAAGTATAAAAATCAATGAACTATCAATGACAGCTAAGCATTCTTCTCCATTTGTTTTCCAGCTTTTTTTTAAAAACACATCTTTTTCTAAAAACATGGATTTTTTTCTAAAAATCCACAACTACCCACTACATGCTTATCCTTATCCAATATCTCTTGTCAGTTGGATGTTCTCTTCCTTTGAATAGCAATCCCAATAGTTTTTCTTTGCTGACAGTTGGATGTTCCTGCATCACTTCCTTTATTAAAAGATAAAAAAGTTTGCATTTCCAAAAATTATCACTAGAATATAGAGATCTAAACTTCATCCACCATTCTCGAGCATCAATGTCATCCTTTCCAGTGAAAATTGGTAACTCCATGAAAAAAACTAGGGTTTTTAAAAAAAAATCAATCTCCTCTAATCCTTGCTATCACAAAAAAACAATTTAAATGTAAAATAATTAACATAAAAAATGAGTGTAGTTATGCATTACGACTTTGCATTAATCCATTACCAAGCTTCTCCTACAAAGGGTCCAACATTGTTGCACATACTACTATTATTGTTGCAAATAAGCATGGATGGCTTTGATGGTAAACAAGATCTCTATATCGCAATGCTAGAAAATTATTGAAACTCAAATTGCTTCTCTTTGCTGGTAATCTTTAATTTGCTTCTCTTTGTTGGTAATCTTCAATTTGCTTCTCTTTCCTAGTAATATTTTCAATAATCTTCTCTTTTAGTAATCTTTTCAATAATATTCTCTTTCAGTAATCTCCTCTTCCACAAATATTCTCTTCTGCAAATCTCCTCTTGTCCTTAATCTTCTCTTGTTGATAATCTTCTCTTCTACTTTCATGCCCTCCCACCACCACCCCTACTCATCATAATTACATATATTAGTCCCATCCATATTACATCAATGATTATGTTTCCATAATTTTTTAACAATTGGACCACGAGGTGTTGAGAGAGTGATGAGTGGAAGACTAATTGTTGTTCAATATGTAACTTTTTATGAAACCCCATTTTTTATTTTAAATAAAGGGGAGATTTTAATTTAGTTTTGTATAATTTAAAACTTTTCTTATTTTTTTAAGAAGACCTCTGATGAGTAGTTGGTATATTACATATCATTATTCATTAAGACACCAAAGGGGTAACTATCATGATTGAAATTTTGATTTGAGCACTTAATTGAAGTGTATATGTTCGTACTAATATATTTTAGAAGTATTTATTTTAGATCAAAGTAGATTTTAAATGACACTTGTTTTGAAGTGATTTCTATAAAGTAGGTGTTTGGTTAATCTTATTTTAATAAATTTTTAACACATAAGAGTGGATATATGATTAAACTTGCATGACAAATCTTTGGTTGATAAGCATGAGCAAAATTTTGATCAAGTATGAAACTTAAAATACTTACTTATCAAACTAGAAATAAGTGATAAATTATCCAACAAAACATAACCATTTGCCTTGTGTAGTTAATAGAAATTAAAGATGTGTTAATTCAACTATCATCAAGAATCTTGATCACTCAAATCAAATGCTTGTAATATATGTATATACATAATTGGTGATTCATTGGTTGGGTTGATCAAATTAGAATACATCTATTGATTGACATAATAGTGGGAAATTTAATGTTTTGCTATAAAAAAACTTATTGATATTACTTTTCATTTATCTATTTCATGATCATTTTCTTCCAAAATATTAGAAAATGTTGAAGCAAGGACTACAATATGATGAGGACTCGAAAATCGCTAACCCCAAACTCTCAAAATTCTCATTCATTAAATCTTGAAAAATTTACAATAATGGCAGACTCTACCATTTAAACTACTTTATATTGCAAGATAGTTTATTTTCTCTTTTAGTTTACAGTATTTCCAACTCTGGAAGAAAAACAGCTCACATAGGTCCAGAATGGCCCTCTTGCCTTCACGTCTGCAACTCTGTCTCTACAATTCTCCGACTGCAACTCTATTGTTTTATGACCCTTGTGCATGCCTTCACTTCCCCTTTTAAACTCTCTGGCATGACTCTTCGTTTTCATTTTTTGACCCTTCGTTTCATTTCCCATGCCTCTTCGTTGTTTTGGCTTTCGAAACGTTCTGAATCTTGGTCTTCGTCCGCTTTTACTGCACCTTGGTGCCACGTGCTTGTCCAGTGCTGCCACTATAGACTTTGTCCGCCTGTCACCCAATGATGGCGTTCGGTATACCCCCGCTCGATAATTTCCTCTATAACGGCCCCTGTAACCGCCTGTCGTTTCTTTTCTTTCCTTTTGTTTGGTCACAAAAATGCGACATGTCGCGATATCGTGACACTTTCGGCATCCCTGCCTTCCTACCCTCTTCAAGTCACAAAAATGTGACATGTCACAATATCGCGACACCTTTGGCTTCTCCACATTCCTGTTCTCTTTGAGTTGCAAAAATTTGACATGTCGCGATATCATGACACTTTTTCTACTTGAGCCTTCTCTCGACTTTTGGTCGTGATCCTACGACATGTCGTGATATCGTGACACTTTTCCTCTTTTCCGACATGTCGCGATATCATGACACTTTTTCTACTTTGCTATATTTTGCCTTTCGTTGGATGCTCCTGCATCAGACAACTAGGGTGGATGGAGAAGTGACCTTCACTTCTGTATTGTTCTATCCCCTTCTTTTTAACTAGGCCTGTACAAGCTCTCTAAGCTTTAGCAAAGTCTGCATCTATAGGGTACAAACCCTTAAGTTCTTTAGATCCCACAACTTCCACTCTCATTTTTGTCAGCAAACTCTTTTTATCCATCTCCTTCAATGGCTTCAACTTGTGATGCACTCCTCCTTTCGTCAGAGAGTAAGTATTCAAATGCCCATCATGCACCGCACTTTTTTCAAATTGCCATGGCCTCCCCAACAACAAATGGCAAGCATCCATAGACAAAACATCACACAGAACCTCATCTTGATAAGTTCTAATATGAAATTTAACTAAACACTGCTCACTGACTAATGCTCTGTGATATTTCTGCAACCACACAATCCGATATGGATGCGGGTGCACCCTCTTCTCAAATTTCAACTTAGCAACCATTTCTCCTAAAACCAAATTATTTGTGCTACCATTATCTATGATAACATTACAGACTTTCCCTGAACATTTGCACCTTGTGCGAATAGGCTCTTCCTCTAGTCTGGTCCTTTCTCCTCATTCAACAAGGTTCTCCTTATGACCATAGCTTCTCCTTTCTCTCTTCTCACAAATCTCTTCCACAGATCCTGGTGCAAACTACCTCACTTTCGGTGATCTGTTTACACACTCAAGAACTCCTACTCTGATACCACTTGATGGGGACTCAAAAATTGCTCACCCCAAACTCTCAAAATTCTCATTCATTAAATCTAGAAAAATTTACAATAATGGCAGACTCTACCATTTAAACTACTTTATCTCGCAAGATAGTTTATTTTCTCTTTTATTTTATAGTATTTCCAACTCTAGAAGAAAAATAGCTCACACAGGTCCAGAATGGCCCTCTTGCCTTCACGTCTGCAACTCTGTCTCTGCAGTTCTCCGACTACAACTCTACTATTTTCCAACCCTTGTGCATGCCTTCGCTTCCCCTTTTAAACTCTCTGGCATGACTCTTCATTTTCCTTTTTTGACCCTTCATTTCATTTCTTGTGCCTCTTCGTTGTTCTGGCTTTCAAAGCGTTTTGACTCTTGGTCTTCGTCTGCTTTTACTGCACCTTGGTGCCACGTGCTTGTTTAGTGTTGCCACTATAGACTTTGTTCACCTGTCACCCAATGATGGCGTTCGGTATACCCTCTAATCGATAATTTCCTCTGTAACGGCCCCTATAATCGCCTGTCGTTTCTTTTCTTTCCTTTTGCTTGGTTGTTAAAATGTGACATGTCACAATATCGCGACACTTTCGACTTCCCTGCCTTCCTGCCCTCTGCAAGTCACGAAAATGCGATATGTCGCAATATCGTGACACCTTTGACTTCTTCGCCTTCCTGTTCTCTTCGAGTTGCAAAAATGTGACATGTCACGATATCGTGACACTTTTTCTACTTGAGCCTTCCCTCAGCTTTTGGTCGTGATCCTACGACATGTCGCGATATCGCAACACCTTTATTCTTTGCCGACATGTCGCGATATCAGGACACTTTTTCTACTTTGCTGTATTTTGCCTTTCATTGGATGCTCCTGCATCAGACAACCGGGGTGGATAGAGAAGTGACCTTAACTTTTGTACTGTTCTGTCCCCTTCTTTTTAACTGGGCCTGTACAAGCTCTCCAAGCTTCATCAAAGTCTGCATCTGCAGGGTACAAACCCTTAAGTTCTTCAGATCCCACAACTTCCACTCTCATTGTTGTCAGCAAACTCTTTTTATCCATCTCATTCAATGGCTTCAACTTGTGACGCACTCCTCCTTTCGTCAGAGAGTAAGTATTCGCATGCCCTTCATGCACCGCACTTCTGTCAAATTGCCATGGCCTCCCCAACAACAAATGGTAAGCATCCATAGGCAAAACATCACATAGAACCTTATCTTGATAAGTTCCAATATGAAATTTAACTAAACACTGCTCACTAACTAATGCTCTGTGATCTTTCTGCAACCATGCAATCTGATATGGATGCGAGTGCACCCTCTTCTCCAATTTCAACTTAGCAACCATTTCTCCTGAAACCAAATTATCTGTGCTACCATTATCTATGATAACATTACAGACTTTCCCTAAACATTTACACCTTGTGCAGAACAGGCTCTTCCTCTGGTCTGGTCCTTTCTCCTCATTCAACAAGGTTCTCCTTATGACCATAGCTTCTCCTTTCTCTCTTCTCACAAATCTCTTCCACATATCCTGGTGCAAACTGCCTCACTTTCAGTGATCTGTTTACACACTCAGGAACTCCTGCTCTGATACCACTTGATGGGGACTCAAAAATTGCTCACCCCAAACTCTCAAAATTCTCATTCATTAAATCTGGAAAAATTTACAATAATGGCAGACTCTGCATTTAAACTACTTTATCCCACAAGATAGTTTATTTTCTCTTTTATTTTACAGTATTTCCAACTCTGGAAGAAAAATAGCTCACACAAGTCCAAAATGGCCCTCTTGCCTTCACGTCTGCAACTCTGTCTCTACAGTTCTCCGACTGCAACTCTCTCTGTTTTCCGACCCTTGTGCATGCCTTCGCTTCCCCTTTTAAACTCTCTGGCGTGACTCTCCGTTTTCCTTTTTTGACCCTTTGTTTCATTTCCCATGCCTCTTCGTTGTTCTGGCTTTCGAAACGTTTTGACTCTTGGTCTTTGTTCACTTTTACTGCACCTTGGTGCCACGTGCTTGTCCAGTGCTACCACTGTAGACTCTGTCTGCCTGTCACCCAATGATGGCATTCGGTATACCCCCTGCTCGATAATTTCCTCTGTAACGGCCCTTGTAACTGCCTGTTGTTTCTTTTCTTTCCTTCTGTTTGGTCGCAAAAACATGACATGTCACGATATCGTGACACTTTCGGCTTCCCTACCTTCCTACCCTCTTCAAGTCGTGAAAATGTGACATGTTGCGATATCGCGACACCTTTGGCTTCTTCGCCTTCCTGTTCTCTTCGAGTCACTAAAATACGACATGTCGCGATATCGTGACACTTTTTCTACTTGAGCCTTCTCTCGGCTTTTGGTCACGATCCTGCGACATGTCGCGATATCACGACACTTTTCTTCTTTGCCGACATGTCGCGATATCGCGACACTTTTTCTACTTTGTTGTATTTTGCCTTTCGTTGGATGCTCCTGCATCACAATAAAACAAGAGGATCAAAATAATTGTAAATAATATATATAATACTAAATTCTTCATACTATAATTCATAATTAGTGACATGCTTTTAAAATTAATGCTCAAAATAAAAATAATATAGCATAGTTTTAAAAAATAATTTAAAGGATGAAAATGCATCTTATTTTTAATCTAGTGATGTTTGATGGGACCCATAAATACCATATTTTAGGTGAATCTTTAGCTTGAAACGGATGCTTTATTTATACCATTATGTGACCATTTATTTTAATTATGATCTATTTTATGGATATTGTATTTATATTAATAAATTAGAATAAGTGATTTGACTCCCAAATAAGCTTGAAATAAGATCAACTATATTCATCCAAAAAGTTGTGTTGTAGTAATTAAAATTAGCCAGCTAGTTAGTCATGCATGAGTTATAGTCAACCACAATCAACAATCATGCTATAGTAGTTGTAATCAATAGTAATCAATAGTTGTGTTATAATTAGATCACAGTCATGACATCAACAATGACATCAATAGATAGATCCAATAATATTATTATTTAGGCTTTGTCTTTTATATTTTATTGGGGGATTCTCTATATGTTTTTATAATATATTTGTTATAATTTGGGAATCCTACATAGAATAGAATATTATATAGGAACAAGAGGGAAAGAGTGTTTCTCTTAACCTCAATTAATTAAAGTTTTGTTAGAAAGTTTGAACTATCTAGTTATAGGATAACATATAGGATTTTGGTAGGATTTTATTCCATCCCTATGAATAGTCTCCAAGAATTTTAAATATTTTATACTCCATCCAACTAAGGTCATGTACTTAGAATCTTGATTTGAATAATAATTTAATTTTTATTCCCCTATTTTGTCTCAACTTGTGGAAAAGGTTAAGTATGTGGTTATCTCTACATTTTCCTTCATGTTATTTCCTTTTTTTTTCATAGATAGGCTAGATATGGATCTCCCCTTATGTATTTGTGTATAGATCATATGCATTGGCATAATTTTGCATGACCCTACCTTGACAATTTATAGATCACACATTTAGCAAATCAAAGTGTGTAACAAAAGAGATCATACAAGGATGAGTTCATCCTTTATATTTGAAGAAATAATTCTTTATTTCCACTTCTCTTATGGGATTGAGATCTAGTCCTAAGCAATTAATGGATGGATTGTGTACCCATCATCTGGAATAATTTCTATGGAGAAAAGGGTTGAAATTGTAATATGATTCATGGCCAAGGTTGACATTGTATGATGTAATATTGATAGGCCTAAGGGCATTCATTGTGCAATGTATTGAATTTATTATAATATTTTATTATGTAAGCCCTATGGGTCATGGTTAACCTTGTTATAGTCAAACCCAATTTATAAATTATAATTAACCTTAAGCCCTCTTGTTATGTTGGATTAGGTTACTTTTTTTATGTAATTGGGTTTTGGTATTGATATAAATATCCCCCACCACTACTCTTTTTACTATCGAAGTGTTGTGAATCTCATATATGGATAATACAAATATTATTTATGGTACATATGGGTGCCCTCAAATATCTATGTCTAATTTTATTTCCTTCATCATTTTATCCTTTTTGTATAATATTTGAGTGGATAGATTGCTTTTGTTCATTTTTGAAAAATATTGTGAATTCTAACATCGTATCACAGTGGGTATGGAGAAGCCTTACTTGGTCATTTAGAAGTGGTTTTTAGAGACTTCAAATTTTATTTCAAAACATAGGATGATTTTTTTCTCAAAGTATTATAATCCATTTTTGCATAAGATGCAAAGAGTTTTTATTAAAATGGAGTAAAATTATTTGGCTTCACTCAAAAACTCTAGAATATTCATATGAATCCTTGTAGATTATATAATTATTAAGGCAAGCCTTCCTCTCAAGGACTAGTGATTGAGAAATTTTAATTTATTTTTTAAAGATAACAAGATCTTTATGTTCGTTTGGTGCCTTCTAGAATTGGAGTGTGTAAGCCCTTCTTCAAGGAGAATGTATGAATCTAACTTCACCCGAGATGGATGGCATTATAGATAGGAAAGATGTTGTTAAGGTGTTGTCTGGTTGAGGATGCAATTTTAATTCCATACAATGAGTACTTTTGGAAGAATACTAATGTTTTTTAAATTTTAAAAATAGCAAGAGATGTTTTAGAAGTGGAGACTCCAATCAGTATTTGTTCACTACCTTAGCATGGTAGTTTGGATCGTTGCTTGAAGGCTTAATGGATTGGGATTGAATCATATCAAGATTTTTTTCTTCTCCTTGCTAGGTTAAGGCACTTCTATAAAATATTGATGATCTTATCATAGTCAAAAGAAAGGAAAGGTTGGACAACATAGGTGTCTTATATAGGCAAAGTTGCATGCTTGAATCCTATGCATAGATTTTGCTTCCAAATAGCAACAACACTTTTTTGGGTAGCTTAGTGGTTTTGGCATGGAATAGACTAGGGTTTGAGTTGCTTTGTCATCAATCAATCTCTTTATGTAGAATGGTTAACTTTTGGCTGATGTGGCACTTCCTTTTTCCACATACCTTTTTATATTTAAATCCCCTAAATCAATAAAAAGGAGCAAGTGTCACAATCACATTGGTATAGACACACTTAAGTGGTAAAACATTAGTGGAAGACACTAGCAAATAATAGGGTGTCAAGTGGTGACAAACTTATGGCTTCTTATTTTCTAATGTTTGGGTATTTTAGTTTTATATTTTGGAGTCCATTAGGGAAAATATTTTGGAGGCCATAACCTTTGCATATAGAAGTGATTTGAGAATTTTTTTAAATTGCATGAGTTTTCAAGCTCTATGCACTAGTGTCATCGGTTCATAGACCTGCTACAATGTTAGCAGTTGTAATATGTAATATGGATCATAAAGCCCTAGTTACTTGCCTCAATGGGTGAAATGGTTAGCTCAAGTTATTGGCCTATTAAAAATTAAGAACCTATGATGCATATTTCAAGAAGATAAAGTAGCAATCCTTGCTGAAGAAACCTACCATCAAAGAGAACAAGAGGCTCTTGGCCTATTTTCATTGTTGATTGAACCAAAGTTACTTTTACACATAAAAGAAAAGAGTGATCCTATCAAGGTATGGTCAAAATTGCATGAGTTATTTAGAAAATGTAATACTACTAAAGTAAGTTACTTAGAATTGGATCTCTCCTCTCTTATTGTCTTAGTTTGATAATCTTGATGACTATATTATGATATTGAAGGCATTGAAAGCAAGTATTGCATCTTTTGGAGACAAAAAGAAAGATGATGTAGAATGCATGAATATTGCCCTTGCTAATATGTCCCTTTATTTTTAGATATTTAACCTAATGGTGCATATTATTCCTATGTTTTTGGAATCTCAGAAGACTCTTACTCTTGATCAACTTTTTTCTCTCATTTATTTTCAAGTGGTAATGAGGAATAGTTGTGGCACTCCACAAATATAGGCTCATACAAAGGAAATCAAATCTAATAATGCTAATACCTAGGGTTCCAAGGTCTAGGTTAAGTATTCAAAGAATTCAAAGACCATTTTTAGATATTAAAAGAGGGAAGGACATCAGGCAAAAAATTGCTTTCTAAAATTACAAAGGATTGAAGCTAATTTTTTGAAGATTGATGGATATCTTCCAAATGATGAGGGAGACTCTGAAGGATTTGCCTCAATTGTAGAGGCCTACTAGAGAATCCATTAGGTCAGTGGGATATTATTGTCACTAATTTCTTCTCTCCTTGTACCCTTAATTTATATTATAGGGGGTGTTAAAAGTTTAATTTGAGTCATGGCCAAGGCCAACATTGTATGATGTACTATTGATAGGCCTAAGGGGATTAATTATGCAATGTATTGAATTTATTATAATATTTTATTGTGTAAGGCCTATGGGTTGCATTCTTGTTATGGTTAAACTCTCTTATAACTTATAATTAACTTTAAACCCTCTTGTTATGTCAGCTAAGGTTAAATTTTTTTATGTGATTGGGGTTTTGGTATTGGTATAAATACCCCCACCAGTTATATTTTTATTCTCAAAGTATTTTGAATATTATCTACATATAATATAGTGATTATTTATGGTACCTACAAGTGCCCCCAAATCTTTTTCTATTTTTCTTTGTTTTGTCCTTTTAAACTTTCTATATAATATTTGAGTGGGTGGATTGCTTCTATTCATTTTTAGAAAATATTATGAATTTTAGCAAAAAGCATCATTCATAGTTCATTATTCATTGAAGTCTACAATTGAGTAAACAATGATCACACAAATCCCTATAGTCACCCAATAGAAGCTAGTCACGGGAAATCTAATAGGTTTCTCTTTCTTATAATTGTTCATTTTAATTCTTCTTTATGTGTTACTTTTTTCTTATTGGTGTGTTTTAGGACTTATTATAAGCTTGGTATGTTACTTTCTCACGTTAGTCATTTTCTTAGAAGGACTAACTTTGTAGTATAAGCATGTTTGTCTTGTAGGTGGTGGACTCCATGACAATTTTATAGATTGCCAAGCAAGTCCTAATGTGTTACTTTCTTGTATTTGTGGAAACTTTAGGAAGACTTGCCTTGTATTTTAAGCAAGTTTTTTTGTACATGGTAGATTCTATGACAATTATAAATATTTTCATTGAATTCTTGGTTTGTTATTTTTTTTAAGGGTTTGTATTCAGATCTAAGTAAATTGTCTCAAAAGAGGTGGACCGTCAACATTTTTAAGTTTTTAAAAAGTTCATTTTATGTTATTTTCTACTTCTTAGGTAGATTGTAGGTTGATTTCATGTATTGATTTATTATTCAATAATAATATAAAATAATCCTTTGTTGCAAAATGACCCAGTGTAATAAATTTTAATAGATCTATTAAAAATTTATAGAACTATAATATTTGATTGGATCTATAACATTTATGGGTAGATCTATAATTCTATAGATCTAATAAATAGATTTGTAGGTCAAACCTATATTAATGAATCAAATCTATAGTTGTATTGATTTTATTTGCATATTTGCAAATCTTGTCTACCATATTATAGATTTGATCTATAGAGGTGTAAATTTGGTCTGTAGAATGATAGGTTTGGCCAAAAAATTTTAAATTTGATTCATAGAGTTGTAGATCTTGTCTATAAGATTATAGATCTAAAGTATGTTTGTAAATACGGCCTACAAAATTATAGATTTGATTTGGAGAGTTGTATATCTAATCTACATAACTATAAATATAATATCCAATGTTATAGATGTAAGAGATATTGATTTAATATCTATAAATATATTTTACAAAATTCTAGATGTAATCTACAAATTCATAGATGTGATCGAGAGAGTTGTAGACTTGGTTTGTAGAACTATGGATCTAAAGTGTTTAAGATAAGATATATTAAAAAAAGGCTTAAAATATTATAAGATATAATTAATCAAAATTTAGATCTAATTTATAAAATTATAAATTTAATCTAAGTCCAAAAAATAAGGTCTAACGGTTTTATAAATTTAAATTAAAAAAACAAATAAATAAAAGAGTGTGTTAGATTGGAATAAAACCAATGATATTACATCAACACTCTCAAGATATATAGAACTTATTTAATTTTAAAATTTTATGTTAAATTGCCCAACATTGTTTTACAATAGTTTTTGAGCTCACAATTAGCCTTTTTTTGGTCGAACCAAGAATA
>JAQPPZ010009907.1:0-22727 GCA_028583015.1 Wollemia nobilis
AAAACCCTCAAATTATCAAGCAAGATCCAGGGAAGCAAGAGCTAACATAGAGAAAGGAACACAAACTAAGTTGGTTGAACTTCTCTTTACTAAATATCAAAATGATATTGGTAATACGCAAGAGGGACCAAAAGACCCTAATGAGACACGATTATCATATAATGGAATATAAGGGGTGCTAATTCCCCCTCAAAGCATAGGTGTATTAGGGTCCTATGTTTAAGTAATAAACCTGATATTATCTGTATTTAGGAAACTAATTTGATAAAAGAAGAAGTTCCAAAAACTATGAAACCAGTTTGGACAAGATGTGAATGGGATGCTATGGATTTTGAAGGATCAGTAGGGGGAATTCTAACTTGTTAGAATCCTTCTAGAATCTCTTGTGTAACCATTCATAAAAATAGATATTGGATAGCCTCTTTAGTCACTTACTACTTTGCAGATATTCACTTCATCCTTATGAATGTATATGGTCCTACAAATCAGTCAGGTGGATTAAAAATTTGGAGTGGGATTGAAGCCTTTATGAGAAGTAAAGACCAAGAAACCCATTTCATGATCATTGGAGATTTTAATATCATTACCAAGCTGAATGAAAAATTTGGGGGAATTAGGAAATTGACCCAAAGTATGAAATATTTCTCACCTTTTATTCAAAATAACAATCTATGGGAAGTTGAATTTGAAGAAGATAACTATACTTGGACAAAAAATAGGAGAGGCCAGAACCTAATAGCTGAAAAATTAGATAGATGCATTCTCTCATATCATTGACTAGATGAAGGAACTTATGCTAAAATTAAAACCTTAATAAGGATTGGTTTATATCACTGGTCAATAAGAGTTAAAATGGTGGTAAGTGAATTAAAAAAAATCATATTTTAAATATGATAAGATGTGGGAAGACCATCCTTAATTTGTTGATATGATAGCTCAAACATGGAATTATTTAGGTAATGGTGGGTTGTATGCTCTTCCAAATCAAATTAAAGCTATGACATCTAGATTAAAAGAATGGAACAAGAACACATTTGGAAATATTTTTGAGAAGAAAGAAGAACTAAAAGATAAACTTTCAAAATTTCAAAAAGGTGATGAAAATAATATAAGCTCAAAGGAAAGGGAGTTGCTTAGTGAATATCATAATATTTTGAGTAAGGAAGAGAAATTTTAGATATTAAAATCAAGATAGACTTGGTTAAAAGAAGGAGATAAAAATACAAAGTTTTTTCATAGGATGACTATAGTATAGAGATCATATTCTAGAATTGGTAGAATTAAATCAATAGAAGGGGTTTGGATTGATGATCATACTGAAATTAGAAAAGAGGTAAAGTTATTTTTTCAAAATATTCTAGGTTTAGAGGGGACCAAAGTTCTTAATGATAAACTTCTTCAAAATATTACTTCAGTTATAACAAATAAAGATAATAGGAAATTGGTGGAGCCTATCACTCTATAAGAAGTTCATTTAGCTCTTTTCTATTTTAATAAATATAAATCCCTTGGCTCAGATTGGCTCTCTGTAGCTTTTTACCAATATAATTGGGATATAGTAAAGGATTATTTATTGGTGGTAGTGGAACAGTCTAGGGTAAAACAATACATTCCTTATACAATAAATACAACTTTTATTACCCTAATTTTAAAAAAATAAGGATGCTAAATTGTTTGATTATTTAGACCCATAAGCCTATGCAATATGGCTTATAATATTATTTCCAAAGTGATGGTGAATATATTAAGGCTATTGTTAGACAAAATCATTTCAAAAGAGCAAGGAGAATTTGTGAAAGGGAGATAAATTCTAGATGGGATCATAGAAGCTCATGAAGTTATACATTCAACAACTTAGAGAAAAGAAAAAGCTATGCTCTTAAAACTTGATATGAGTAAAGCCTATGATAGGATTAAATGGAATTTTTTGTAGTTGTTCTATTATGAGTTTCAAGAATCTTAGGCAGTTTCATGAAATTGTTACAAAAGGTGTCAAGATCAGAGTTTTAAGTTACACAATTTGCATAGGTATAGGTCAATTAAGAGCTTTTGTGAAATTAAAATAAATTATAATTTAATCTCTTTTATGCTTTTAGTCATAAGAGCAAAAGTGCATGTAGTAACACTTTAGGTTAACATGCATGTTTGCATGTGTTCTTAATCTAGAAGGAAAAAAAAAGAAATAACCTTTTGCTTTTTACAAGCATCAAAAGGATAAAATCTATTAGTCTAGGATTTGCATTTTGTAGTTTATTTTCATTTAAATTTTCATTAAATAATCCAAATCTTACATTTAGGAGAAAGGAAAAATTATATGACATCTTCAGTTTTTAGTTTTAAAAAGGAAAAATTTGTTATGTCTTGCAAGTATTAAAAGTGAAAGAGCATGTAGATTTAGAACTTGTTTCATGCATCACTACATTCATTTCATAAGCATTAGACTCATTTGTGAAAGGTTATCATAAAATCAAATCTTAATTTTCCCTTTTAAAATTTAGAGAATAAAAAATAAAAATACATGTAGTCAACATCCTAGGCTAGTTGGCTTGTTTAACATGCAAACTCTTTGATATTTTATTTGGAAAAGAAAATGAAATATTAAATTTCCCTGTAAAAATTAAAAATGAAAAACACTTAGATCTAGGGTTTTGTATTCTGGCATTTTATGTATGCACCAATATTGCATCCATCACCCAAGTATTGCATTAAGGGTATAATATGAGTTTGAACCTTAAGATGTATTCCAATCAACACTTTCAACTTAAACTAGTAGGATACACACTATAAGCCTCACAAAGCATGAATGTGGGTGTGTGTATGGCTTTTGTGCACCCACACCTATCAAGTCAATTTCTAACCAAATGCACTACAACTTTAATTTAACCATAAATTCATTAAGTTTAGAAAATTTTTTCCTATAAAGTTTTTGTTTAAGAGGAACAAAAGAGTTTAAGAGAATTTTATTTTATCATAATGAAAAATTATTATATGTATATTTATGCATATATAAGCAAATATATGGACATATATTTATGTTATTTTATGTGAATATGTGTGCATGTCATATGTATACATCATATATATATATATATATATATATATATATATATATATATATATATATATATATATATATATATATATATCTAGGAATTTTTTGGTACTATTAATAAGAAAGAGAGTTTTAAAAGGACTCCCACAACCTTTACAAACAAAACACCATGTTAATAAAAAATACCAGAGCTAAACACCCCACCAGACTAAGAGGGGTAAACCAGAAAGAAACTACATAAAACTAGGATACAAGAACAAGTACGTAGATGAGAACTGAGATGGTTCTACCCCAACATACCCACATCTTGAGCAACAGTAGCAGCCAAACATGAAATATCCTCGGATTAGTCCAATGTCATCTTCAACGAGCTCCAAATCTTCCTTTGATTGATATCAATAAGCTTCAGATTGTGAAAGATCGTTTCTTTTCTTGGATGTCCTCCGGGGCATAAACCTCATCAAAAAATTTATCCCTATGACAATATCTCGGTAGAAAATCAAAATCAAGAGTGGGAGAGAGGGGAGGAACCATCATCCTCATGTTTCTTGTTACACAGATGTTTGGACTTACGAGTGCGACTACCCTTCACCACATTGTTTGGCATAAGGTTTGTATCCACAAACCCAGAGTCAACCACCATAGGAGATAAATCAATCTTAAGAGACAGGATATGCATGGGGGCACAACTACCATCACCAAAAGCATTACTACGAAAAACTTTAGCTAAAACTTGAATCTTCCTCAAAACCTTTTTAGAACCCGAGCCAAAAGTGAACGAGTAAATATCATCACTAATATTAGTAGAATCCTTCGAGGCCACCTTAGAACCACCAATCGTAGGGTAGGGTAAATCTATGAATGATTTATGGATCTCATCAATAGATAAACCATGCTCTAAAGCCACCTGTTCAAACACTAGTAGAGTAAGGCCTTGATGGAGGGGGGTCTAGCTATGACTAAATTGCACATCCACAAAGGATTTTTCATAGATTGGAACAAAAATAAAGGAATATTCATGATAACATGTCTACATAAATGACTAAGGAACATAACATAAAAAATTCTAATGATATCATAAGTACAATCTAAAGTAAAATAATCCATAATAACCCTCGTAAGATGATCCCAAAGAGGGCACAATGCCATAACACTGAAACCATTCTGGTGTTGTGGAAGGAATTCCTCTTTATCAATAAATAGACTAATCTCTTTCAACAAAGAGTATCTATCATAATTATGGTAAGCTCCATCATTAATAAGACTAGTAGTCCTACTTATCAGCTCCGCCAAAACCTAGAATGACCACGATCCAATCCTAACCCAACCATCATTCCAAGTCGCCACCATCCAATTGGTGAGCATAGGGTTGTGCCCATGAAATTTTTGAATACACTCCAAAATGTCCCCCTTCACCAGGACAGAATTGACTTCATCATCAAAGGATATGGAGGCAGGTTCCAACCAAGACTTAACAAACTTCTATTTGGGAGAAAATATCTTACCCTTACCCATCAACATGGTAAACCAAATCCACCCAAACTTAGACAGAAGAAAAGGAACACAAATAATTGAGCCCGAACCAATAGGAAGACAAGGTGGAGGAGGTCCCATGATGAAACAAGGAAGAAATGCATTATTTCCACCATAATAGTCAAATCCCAAACACTAGAGTGAGAATTGGAACTCACTAAAGAGGGAAACCAAGAAATACCAGGAACCAATACAAAGAAAAATAGGCTAAATCTGAGTAGAAAGATAGAATCCAAAGTGAGGGGCAACACAAAAAAACCACTCATGAGGACACACAATATAAACATTGAGACCAAAAAATAAAAATAATAAAAAATCACCCACGGTAACAAGGGGGGGACCAAAAAGCTTCAACAACCTCTACGAGAGGGCCAAACCCGCAAAAATCAAATATCACCAGCTCATGAAACCCACCAATAGGTGTGAGGAATATCCATAGAAAACAAAATAAAATGCTGCCACAGAGGCACTCCCACTTAGAGAAAAATGAGACTCGAGAAGGCTTCCCAACCACCATGGCAAAAGAAATGTCAGAGAGCTTCTAGACATTGAGAAGAAGAGCGAACGACTTCCCAAGATAAGATAAAAAGGAAGCACAAAAGAAAAAGCAATCTGACACTGATATGCTCAGGGAAGTTTCAAGAAACCAACATTCAACAAAGGCCCACCAAACTATCAATTGAGGGGACGTTGGTGTAGACACCAAAACAACACCCATCCGATTAAGTGACTACAAAAACTGATCGCATTGACACACACAGCTTTTAGGGCAGCCCTCAGAGGTCAAACAGTGGTCCTAACCACTCACACAGCAGTTTAGAAGGTCGAAAAATGAGCAGAGCAAATATGGTCGGCTTAGACAAGCCTTCATCAAAACAAAGTCAAACTTCAAGCCTTAAGCAAGCAAGAAAGCCTTAAGCAAGAAAGCCTTATCAAAGCAAGTGAGAAAGCCTTAAGCAAGAAAGCCTTATCAAAGCAAGACAAAGTCTTCAAAGCAAAGCCCTCATCAAAATTTGGGCCGAAGTGTCGTGATATCGTGACACTTCGGGCCCTTTGCCCAAGCCGGGCCGAAGTGTCACGATATCGCGACACTTCGGGCCCTTTGCCCAAGCCGGGCCGAAGTGTCGCGATATCGCGACACTTCGAGCCCTTTGCCCAAGCCGGGCCGAAGTGTCGCGATATCGCGACACTTCGGGCCCTTTGCCCAAGTCGGGCCGAAGTGTCGCGATATCGCGACACTTCGGGCCCTTTGCCAAGACCCGGCCGAAGTGTCACGATATCGCGACACTTCGGCATCAAAGGCAGAAGCATCCAAAATCAACATTCAAAGGCATACTTGCGACCAATCAAAGGCGGACTTTGGCATGGCCGCCACGTGGAAGGCATGGCCACCACGTGGCACCCCTACGTGCCCCTTTTCAAAGAGACCCCGTGTGTCTGTAGAACGGTGGACTTCACCAACTGCATTAATGAGACAAGCAGTGTTAGCAACAAATCCGATCCGAGGCCATGCCTCATAACTACTGATGTCAGTGTGAACCATGTCTCATAAATCACCTGAAAAAGATCAAATCTCAGCGGCCCTTGCGGATTTAGGGTTTGACATTAATGTTTCAGAGGCGAAATCCTCTATAAGAACTAGCTCAATGCAATGTAAAAAGAGAGGCATTTTCGAAACGCAACGAAGTGCTGCTCATCCAATGCCCGATCATATTCCTTTTGGATTTAGTCTTCTGTACCTTTAATCTCTTTCATGAGGGAGGTTATTGGTGGCTTTCCAGAAGGTGAAGCTGAACCTTCATACCCGACAGTGGATCACTATATCCCACTAATTCGACGACAACTCAATATAAAGATTACGGGCCCTTCCTTATTGGATTGGTGCCATAATTAAGTTCTAACAGGGGGCGGCCCGCTTGGGCACCCCACGCAAGTTCTACGTTAATTTAGTATATGCTCAGTTTACGTTTCATAATACATGCTATTTTCGAACGTATTAAAACAACAGTCTACGTTTTATGTTTTCGAATTTATGTCGTTTTCGAATATATTAAATCAATAGTTTACGCTTTATACATATCGAATATTGTTATGCTCTCGTGGTTTTCGATATCATGTTAACTTGCAGGTGGAGACGTCTCATTCGAGTGCAGTTTGACCGATTGGTTCACTGACAGTGGTCCTCTGCACCACTTTTATAAAAGCATATTCGAATCTCACCATTGCTTATATGATCTGTGAATTTATTACATATTCATCATACGTCGCATTATATACTATTTTTAATTTATTCTGTCATCATGTATTGATCTTACGTCACAGGTGCTACTAAACATTTTTATTGTTTCTTTGACCGTAGGAGAAACAGCAAACAACAAGGATTCACCAAGCAATAAGCGGCGGCAACACTGGCCCGCCCGTTTCGAATGTGGGCATGCGGATAGAAGAAGATTATTAATCATGACTGTAACCGAGAATATGTCACTGAGGAGACTTATTGTAACCGGGTTGGAACCATATTAATATAAAAGGGTTGTGCCCCTGCTTTTCTCCTTTATATTTGGTTGATTCGATTACATATGTTTGGTTGCTTTTCATTACATCTTAATACTATTTTTCTGTCGAAATCTCATGCTTTCAGTGGCGATCACGATGGGACCGTTCCCAGATTTTTAAATCACAGAAACTAATCCGATTTGTTGTGTTTTGTGCTTAACAGGTACCTTTTTAGCCGAAGGTCAGAAACAACAAATCCGGGCAGAAAGAGGTAACAGTTTTTAACTGTCCATGTCATTTTCTGTGAAATTTCTGTTTATTTTACTTGTTTAATCTTTTACTTTCATTCTTTTTAATTATTAAAGAAAGGTAGAGAAATTTTTTTTTAATTTTTCTTGCTTTATTTAATTATTTATTTATTTAATAATTAATTTTTTTTAATTATTAAAGAAAGGTAGAGAAATTTTTCATAAATTTTTCTTGCTTTATTTATTTACTTAATTGCTAAAAAAAAAAAAAAAAAAAAAAATTAATTTTTACTTGCTGTTTTCCGGTTTGTAGTGTTTCTTGCTGTCTTCCGGTTTGCATAGGGAAAGTTTCTTTTTGTTGCTCGTTTCATTTTTATTAAATAAAAAATGAACTCCACACACTGCACGCGGTAAATTTGAACCAAGGAGCTGGTCGTAAAACCCCAGCCCTTGAGCAAGACCAACGGTGGGTTCATCACCACCTTGGCTTAGCTTTGCATCCATTTCCCCGATTGTCACTGTTGTTAGACGTAAATCCTGACAAAAGCTGACCGAGTGTTGCTGGGGTGATTCCCATGCACGCGAGGATAAGTCTTCTATGGTAGGTGTCATTAATAGGACAATCCCCCCTTTCGTACCGCCTATGTTCCACGTACCATCTGCTCTCACGTACCTATAGTTTCCCTCTCGTAAGGGCGGGTATATAGAGAGGTTGGTATATCGGTCCGGCAATGGTATATTGAAGGGGCGACCATTTATGGGAGTCATATGAGCCAACATTATGCATTTAAACGTTCTTCAAAAATTGCAAAAACAAAACAAAACATCAAAATGCACTAAACCGGTTTAGGACACACTATCTAATCCTTAAAAGAGATAATCACGGTTTTGTGTATGTGTGTGTTCATTTCTGCTTAGTGTAGACAAAAAGACAAATCATCATAAACGAGATAAAATCTGCTTAGAGAAGCACCACAATGGTGTACACCCGTAGCCAAGCCCGATCAAGGGTGGATGTTGCGAAAGGTGCACAAAGAGGAGGCACAAGTCACCTCCGGTATAGCCCCAAGGATTTGGTCATACCACCTTGGCGGCCTGACACACAAAGCAGTCCCCTCCGTGCCCCGACGAAACGGGACTATAGAGGCACCTCTTCGAGGAGCACTCCTATTCAACATAGCACTCAACACACACCCTTCCATGAGGGGTACAGTCATAGGAGAGCTCCCTTAGATGCTCGCTATGAGCGGTCACCACGCGATGAAGCGCTAGGTCAACATAGGGTTCAACGGGAGGAACCACATCATTACACTATACCTCCTTCACCCCCTCTTGTTGTCAGGACTACAAAGACAAATCCAGAGCACAAGGCTTATCAGGCGGGGCGGGCCAACTCCACCCGCCCCCATTTTACCTATGAAAGAGAGCACGAGGAAGACCCCTACCTTCCTCGAGAGCAATATACAGTGCTGGAGCAAGACGCCTCCGCAAATGCTAGATATCAAGATCACCTACTGAGGCCAGAGCCTCAGATAAATGCCAATACCTCCAACAGAGGGAGGCGGCCTGTAGAGATCTTGGATCACTACGACCGAGATAGATATCTAGGAGAGACATCTAGGCCTTCGAGACATGAAGTGGTGAGACCAACTATCTTAGAATCTGTCAAACATTTTGCACACCGGATGCAACTCACGCAACTTGAGCTAGAACGACAACGGTTAGAGCAATGGTATCTTCTAAATAAAGAACACCTTCAGCACCAGAAGGAGGAGTTGTTCCAACACACTGTGCAAGAGAAGACTCCAACCCCTCACACACATAAGACAAAACATTTTGAGGGGCACAACCCATGGGGGCGAGATAGGTCATCGCAACCTCATCAAACGCTACCCCCAACGCCTCCTAGACATGAGCAAGAGGCTACTCCTATAACCAATAATGTGTGCCTTCCTCAGGAACCCACTCAGGTTTATGGGCCACCCTTAGAAATTCATCAAGAAGCCTCTGAAGAATCAGAGCAAGAAGAAGAGCGGGATGAACTGCCCTATCAAGGCATGGGGGGTGCCATCTGGCCACCCCTCCATAAGCCCCAAGTTCCTCAACAAGAACCAATCAAAGAGGAGGAGCTCAAATCTCCCGATACATGCAAAGTGCTAGAGCACTTAGAGTCGATAGAGACCAAGATTTTGGAGCTCCCAAGGCCCACCTTACATGAGGCTCCTTTTGAAGAGGATCAAACTTTAACCATAGGGCTATCGGATGATATAGTCCTCCATGTCTCAGAATCTCTAGATTTTGATGAGCTATACTCACTGGTCGAAGGTGAGGATGAAACAGAGATAGCCCACAACAATCACATGCGACAACATCGACATCCTATAAATATCGATGAAGCATGTCAATAGATAAACATAATACTAGGGCATGAGTGGCATGTTAACCCACCGCAGTGGGACCAAGCATTACATCCGCCACTTTGGGCACACAAAGATCAACTTTCGCCCAGAGATCCCATAGCAACATCAGTGCCGGGGGTAGACTCTGTCCTCCTATCCATGCATAGGGCCGATCCATTCGTGCCCATCCCTCTAGAGCCAGATCCGGAGTGCAAAGACCATCAAGCTGGGGGTACCTCTATCCCTTGAAAATCCATAATCCAAACCAAAGGCTCCAAGGATTCTTGCAATCGCTTGGTCAAAACCCAAAAGGCTCCAAGGATTCCTGCAATCGCTTGGTCAATCCCAAAAGGCTCCAAGGATTCTCGCAATCGCTTGGTCAATCCCAAAATGCTCCAAGGATTCTTGCAATCGCTTGGTCAATCCCAAAAGGCTCCAAGGATTCTTGCAATCGCTTGGTCAATCCCAAAAGGCTCCAAGGATTCTTGCAATCGCTTGGTCACTCCCAAAAGGCTCCAAGGATTCTTGCAATCGCTTGGTCAATCCCAAAATGCTCCAAGGATTCCTGTAATTGCTTGGTCACTCCCAAAAGGCTCCAAGGATTCCTACAATCACTTGGTCAATCCCAAAAGGCTCCAAGGATTCCTGCAATCGCTTGGTCAATCCCAAAATGCTCTAAGGATTTCCACAATCGCTTAGGTCAAAAATTAAGAAAATTCAAAAACAACAAAAATCATCAAAAACAACAAAAAATTTTGCATCTCATTTCTAGGCATACTCAAATTCATCAATAGAGAGTTCTTCTCGCAATTCATCTTCATATTTCACCACAATCAATCCATCAAAAATACAAAAATACATACAAACCCCGGGCCCCTCATTCCAAAATATCAAGAGTCTTTCGTGATTCAGTCATCATTTTGCTCTTTAGCCATGTAATGTATCAAGTCAATCAGATTTTACGAAGGTAGAGTTACACTTGCAATACGCCTTGTTACGTAACATCCCAACACAAATTAAAACACATAAAAATTCCCAAGTTGTGTGAACGAAAGATGAAACCTGCACAGTAATCCAGGTCACCATAAGCGAAATGGTTATCTTGCTCATCCCCCTGTGTGAATGACCCCAAGAATGCTGAGAGTTGGCAAAAGGACAAGCATCCTCCCTACCCAATTCCCTAAGAATCCCAAAGTTCTAAATAGTTGCAAAACATAAAAAATTTGCAAGCGTCAAAACTCCAAAATTTGACATACTACAGTGCACACATCAAAAGGCACAAACAATAGTGATTATCGTCACTCCATATCCCCAATCCCTTGCTCAAAAGAAAAACAAATCAAAATAAACAATGATTTTATCACTACAAACGAGCAAGTATCCCAATACAATTGAAGAAAAGAAGGGAGTTGAACTTGAATCCTTGGAACTCTTAGCATTCTAACGGGTCATGAGGCAAGCCTCAGTACTGGTTTGGTTGATAGCCTATCGGTCACTGGCGGTAAACCTCTCGCATGATGATATATCTATCACATTAACTTGTGTACAGATCAATATTTGCATGTGGATGAGCTAGCTTATGGTATCCTAGATAACATCGCAGATTAATCTAACTAAATACAACAAAGGAGTTAGTGGAGCTAGTTAGGTGATCCTCAAGTACGAGTTCGGTTGAAAGCCCATCCGGCACTCGGCGGTATCCCGACAAATACCACATAAATGAACTCAACCGCACACACAGGGATGTGAAATAACTTGGTCAAAAACAAGTCCGATTCATACCTTGTTCAAAAGTCTTGTAAGATACAGTACAGTCATGGCTAATAAGTTAAAACCGTCTGAGTCTCAGAAAACCTTAGCTACATTTCTAAACCGACTGTGCTACTTTTCATCCTTACACTACCATCAGAAAAGAAAAACCACATGTATACATACAAAGTCATGTATCACAGCAATCGCCTCAAAACAAAATAATGGAGTTCTAAACAGTCTATGGTGCCATAGCCACACATCACAAAGTCCATCCATCCATTTCATCTCTGCATATCACATACATTTGCATTCATCACAACATATGCATCCATCAATATAAAGTAGCATGCATCCACCAACATCAATCATTGTGCATAAAATCATGACGTATACACAAAGAAAGAAAATCAAAACAACAAAAACATCACAAAAATGCAACACAAAAACATAAGCAATAAGCATTTCCGGACACAAGTGCTCTTGCACTTAAACTCTTGGCATAAAAAAATCGATGTCGGGGTTCAAATTGTCACTTTCCCACTTCCCCAAGAAGGCTACCATAGCTAGACCGCTCCATGGGAAGATGGGTTTTTGATGATTTCACCCCATTATGGCATCACCAAAAGGGGTTAACACCCACCAAAAATAGGTCCAAATGTCAAGAAATTGCACGTGCTTAAAACGGTAAAGCATCTAAAGGCACCCTAACCTAAGTCATCTTGGGTCAAGCGACTCGTCGCTTTTCTCATGAAGGTCATTCCCTCATCGATTCGTCGCTTGAGGGGGTAGTCACACTTAGTCACCAATCAACAAGCACACACCCAATCAAGGCAATGACATGCATTCAAAGAATCATTGACAAAGACAATCACGCTCCTGCTTGGGGCAATAAACAAGCAATCATCAAATTGATCAAACACTTGGCATTCGTGAATCATGAACACAAGGTTCCCCTGTGGACAAAAGGTTACGCCCTTTGCCTAATCATGACTGATCAATGTCCAAGCTCAAGTCACACCTCACCAAAATAGGTTAACGCTTGAAATCAAATTCCTTAGCTCGTAGAAGCAAGGATTCAAGAATGCATGCCCTTTCCATACTTGGGGCATCAAAAGTTGGTTAGGTTACCAAGAAACCCTAATCATTAGTGCTTTGGTCATCTATTTTTGCTCAACACTACGTCACCCGCAACGCTTCCCAAAAAGGGGCATCCGTAGACACCAAAACAGCACCCATCCGATTAAGTGACTACAAACACCGATCGCATTGACACACACAGCTTTCAGGGCAGCCCTCAGAGGTCAAACAGTGGTCCTAACCACTCACACGAGAGTTTAGAAGGTCAAAAAATGAGCAGAGCAAAGATGGTCATCTTAGACAAGCCTTCATCAAAACAAAGTCAAACTTCAAGCCTTAAGCAAGCAAGAAAGCCTTAAGCAAGAAAGCCTTATCAAAGCAAGCGAGAAAGCCTTAAGCAAGAAAGCCTTATCAAAGCAAGACAAAGTCTTCAAAGCAAAGCCCTCGTCAAAAGTCGGGCCGAAGTGTCGCGATATCGTGACACTTCGGGCCCTTTGCCAAAGCCGGGCCGAAGTGTCGCGATATCGCGACACTTCGGGCCCTTTGCCCAAGCCGGGCCGAAGTGTCGCGATATCGTGACACTTCGGGCCCTTTGCCCAAGCCGGGCCGAAGTGTCGCGATATCGCGACACTTCGGGCCCTTTGCCAAGAACCGGCCGAAGTGTCGCGATATCACGACACTTCGGCATCAAAGGCAGAAGCATCCAAAATCAACATTCAAAGGCATACTTGCGACAAATCAAAGGCGGACTTTGGCATGGCCGCCACGTGGAAGGCATGGCCGCCACGTGGCACCCCTACGTGCCCCTTTTCAAAGAGACCCCGTGTGTCTGTAGAATGGCGGACTTCACCAACTACATTAATGAGACAAGCAGTGTTAGCAACAAATCCGATCCGAGGCCATGCCTCATAACTACTGATGTCAGTGCAAGCCATGTCTCATAAATCACCTGACAAAGATCAAATATCAGTGGCCCCTACGGATTTAGGGTTTGACATTAATGTTTCAGAGGTGAAATCCTCTATAAGAACTAGCTCAATGCAATGTAAAAAGAAAGGCATTTTCAAAACACAACGAAGTGCTGCTCATCCAACGCCCGATCATATTCCTTTCGGATTCAGTCTTATGTACCTGTAATCTCTTTCACGAGGGAGGTTATTGGTGGCTTTCCAAAAGGTGAAGCTGAACCTTCATACCCGATAGTGGATCACTATATCCCACTAATTCGACGACAACTCAATATAAAAGATTCTGGGCCCTTCCTTATTGGATTGGCACCATAATTAAGTTCTAACGGGGGTGGCCCGCTTGGGCACCCCACGCAAGTTCTACGTTAATTTAGTATATGCTCAGTTTACGTTTTTTTTTTGAATACATGTTGTTTTCGAACGTATTAAAACAACAGTCTATGTTTTATGTTTTCGAATTTATGCCGTTTTCGAATATATTAAATCAACAGTTTACGCTTTATACATATCGAATATTGTTATGCTCTCGTGGTTTTCGATATCACGTTAACTTGCAGGTGGAGACGTCTCATTCGAGTGTAGTTTGACCGATTGGTTCACTGACAGTGGTCCTCTGCACCACTTTTATAAAAGCATATTCGAATCTCACCATTGCTTATATGATCTGCGACTTTATTACATATTCATCATACGTCGCATTATACACTGTTTTTAATTTATTCTGTCATCATGTGTTGATCTTACGTCACAGGTGCTACTAAACGTTTTTATTGTTTCTTTGACCGTAGGAGAAACAGCAAATAGCAAGGATTCACCAAGCAATAAGCGGCGACAACACTGGCCCGCCCATTTCGAATGTGGGCATGCATATAGAAGAAGATTATTAATCATGACTGTAACCGAGAATATGTCACTGAGGAGACTTATTGTAACCGGGTTGGAACCATATTAATATAAAAGGGTTGTGCCCCTGCTTTTCTCCTTTATATTTGGTTGATTCGATTACATATGTTTGGTTGCTTTTCATTACATCTTAATACTGTTTTTCTGTCGGAATCTCATGCTTTCAGTTGGAAGGGTGATTTTTGAAAATTGAAATTTGGAAAAATAGAGGAGGGAAAATCTCTCCTAACACAACCATGTACGATCTTCGTGCCAAAAAATCCAGAAAGGACAACACGGGTTCCATAAGTAAAGGAATTCCACCGCCAAGATAGAGATTAGCAAACTCCACCACCACCCAAGGATTTGCAGAAGTACTAGATGACAAAGCACAACTTGACAGGTATTAAAGTTACTCTTCATTTGCGAGGCAGAGAAGCTCAGGCGGAAAATTCGAACGCCAAACTGACAGGTCTTGATAAGATACACCAAGATTTGCAAGGGAGTCAACCACCATATTCCCTTTATTATTGAGCCTTAAGGTTAGGTATTATTTAAAGTAGCAAAATAAAACTTTTCACTACACATATTATTGATTGATGGTTTAAGTTTTATTTTACTGCTTTTATCTAAAGTAGTAAAATAAAACTTTTCACTAAGTGATGGCTTCATTTTTATTTTGAGTGCACATATATTATTAAAATATTTTTGAATATATTTATATCCTTTCACCCTCTTATAAAATATATCCTACTGTCCCATAGTAAAATACTCTACATAACATTTCACTAGTGCACATATACAACCTTAACCATCTTCATGTTTTTTTAAATTTGGGATAAAAGCTTACAACCAAAAATTTCAAATACCTCATTGGTGTCAAGCATATCATTCACACATTAAAATGATTTATTAGTTATTTGAGCAAGAACCTATTCCAAGTCAAATATCCCATTCATTGCTGACACATAAACCTAAGCCCTTTCAATTACCATTTTAGGTGAAATCTTAAACTCAATTTTTTTAAATAAGTTTTAATAGGTTCAAGGCTCAAAACCCTTGGCATTTAGCTCTATCTCTCATGGCCCCATGTTCTTATGTATACATAATATTATAAATATATATAAATATCTACAAATATTGCATATCTTCATAAGAGAAAGCACTTATGCCCCCATGATGACGTAAGCTTCTTTGAAAGTGCGACCCTCTCTTATGCTAGGTTCTATGCCTGAGCGAAATTTCATGTTGATCATCAGGATGGCATGCCAGATGCCAGATTTTTCTTGCCCTTATGCTTATGTCAACCTTCTGAACCTCTAGCCTACTTCTGTGCCTTACCTACTTTTCAAGTTCGACCTTCTTTTGTGCCAGATTTTTTTGCGTCTTGGGATGATGTTAGCCTCACAAAAGTCTTGCCTCCATTTTCTACACAACCATTTTTCAAGCCCGACATGTTGTTGTGTCATATAATTTTCTTCCTTAGAGTGACATTAGCACCTCCAAAAGTATGTCTGTCTCCCTTTAGACTTAGCCAATTTTTTAGTCTGACGCTATGGCAAAATGTTGGACTCTCCTGCCTTAGCTAAATTTTAGGCCCAATGAGCTGTCTTGTGCATCCGACCATTCCTATTAGTATTCACCTAGGTGTATATCAACTACTTATAGCAAACCTTTTCTCCTGCAACAAAGCTGCATATGTGGGCTATTGTATTGATCCACATTATTGACACCTCCCAAGGGGTTTCTTCTTGTAGAGATAGAGAACCCTTATAGCCTTGTCCTTTGGGTATGGAGTAAAAAAAAGAGGAAGGAGCCTGAAGATAAGCTGACACATGCTAGCTATCAACTTTAGAATTCAACAACGACAACCCTAGATGTTCCAGTAGTGTCACCGTGTTCCTCCTGTGTCTGTGTCATTGCCTTGGATGTTTTACCCTGTTTCTCTCTAATAGCTCTTTGATTAACAGGCTTTGTCCCCAAAATTCTGTTTGGGGAGATCAAACCCTTGAACCTTATGGAGGATATTTTTCAATTGGACGGTCTTTTTATTAGAAGGATTCCTATATTTTCGATTTAACTCTTGGATTCTTGCATGTGTTGTAGGCAACCCATTAAAAATGTAACGACTTGCTCCTCCATGATTGATGCAAGCCAAGAATCAAACTCTTCTTCATCACTAGCAATGGACTCAAGTCGGGCTCTAAGTTGCTCCTGAGTGCAAAATTTACCTGTGTCATCCCAAAAATCTGGGAAGCCAAAACCCATAATTTCAACAGCTAGAATTCTCACCTTTTCTGTCCTTATCTACAAATCCTGGAAAGGTCTGGTTGATCCTATCAATCCTATTCTCAAAGCCAAACTGCTCAGGTATGGCGATTTCGCGCAGCTCTGCTACGACGCTTTTGATGAGAAAACTTACTCCAAGAATTATGGCACATGCAAGCACAACAAGAAGTCACTGTTCCAGAAAAGTGGTTTGGCTCACTGTGGCTATACAGTTACCAGATATATATACGCCAATACCCCTGGCTTAACCTCCTTCTTTGGAGAGATGTCAAGTGAGGAACCGGTTTGGATAGGCTTTATAGCCATTTGCACCGATCCAAATGAGATTCAGAGACTTGGGCGACGTGACATTGTGGTTGCATGGAGAGGAACAGAAACGCCACAAGAATGGTTTCAAAATCTTAGAGACATATTAGTGCCTGCTTCATTTTCCCAGGCTACGGCACGCACATGCACCGCCAACATAGAAAAGGTTTCAGATGTAGACATTCGAATAGAGAAAGGGTTTCTGAGTTGTTATACGTCCATCGGCGAAGACTCTCTAATATGCAAGCTAAGCGCCAGAGAGATTGTAACGGGGGAGATGAAAAGACTATTGAGAAAATACAAAGGCCAAAGTTTGAGTATAACTTTCACGGGACACAGCTTGGGAGCTGCGCTTGCGACCTTAAGCGCTTATGATATCAGTCAAGTAATTCACAATATGCGTCCTCTTTCTTCCCCTTCTTCTTCCGTTGATGACTGTCAAACAATATCCGTCACAGTGTTTGCCTTCGCCTCACCACGAGTGGGAAACCTGACGTTCTCCCGGCATACAGAGGAGATGGCGTCAAAGTGTTGAGGTTGGTGAATGATTACGACCTCGTTCCCAAAGTCCCGGGAGTTTTTATGAACGAGAACATGGGATGGCTCAGCAGGCTTCTGCATTGGCTTCCCTGGACATATTTTCATGTGGGCGTCCAGATTTCTCTGCGCAGCAGCAATTCGCCGTGGTTGAAGAGAAGCTATAATCTGGCCCACTTCCACAATTTAGAGGTTTATCTCCACTTATTAGATGGCTTTCAAGGGAGTAACAGGTCTTTCAAGTCACTGGGGAGAGACCTGGCTCTTGTTAACAAGAGCAGTAACTTACTGATAGAAAGGCTTGGAATCCCTTCCTACTGGTGGCAAAAGGAAAATAAGGGTCTCGTGAAAGGCCCAGATGGAAAGTGGACGCAGCCGCCTAGGTCTCCAGACGTAGAAGATAAGCTCGATGAGCTATAACAAGACAATTACGCTGAGCAGCAGCAGGATAGGTTGCACACATTCTTTATTATTTTTATATACATCAGATCATCTGCTCATTTGTATGCCATTATAAATAAAGGACTATATACAAAACGCAAACAGAATCCACGCAGTTCACAAACAGGGTCGCGCTCCTTTTGTTGTTGTCGTGATGAATATTTAGAATAATAAAGTACAAATTGTTTTAACGACTAAATGATAATAGCATTTAATTGATAAAAAAGCACTCTGGCTGCTTACCATCGAAAAAAAATAAATAAGATTTATAATAATAGTGTATCATCGATAAGATTATTTTAATTTCTTATAAGTAATTTAGAATCACAAAGAAATAGTATATGGGAACTAGATATTTTTCTAGAGATAAATTATAAGTAATTAGATGAACGCTACATTTAATATATAGAAAAAGACTTATAAGAAATTAATAGTGAGTCACACATACACATAGTGAACCTCCTCGTTAACCATTTCGTCTTGTGTCTAATCCCATGCACGAAATGTTTTAAATACCTACTGGTGAAACGAAGAGATCAGAGTATCTCCACAGTTTATTTTTTTGGTTCGTGTAGTTAGCTTTCAAAGTCAAAGTCTCACTGTTTAATTCTAAATTTAGATATCCACAGTTCCCTACCATTTCGGCCGGATTCAAATTCATATCAACATAAGGATACGGGTCAAAACTATTAAAAATTTGTGAAGTGTGAGTTAATAATATTGATTCGTATTACAATTTTGAACAGAGCTTTGGCTCTTTCAAAAAAATACTTTTTGAAGAGAGCTTCTAATCTTATATTGACCCGTGTTACAGTTTTGAATAGAGCTTTGGCTCTTTCAAAAAAAAAAATATATATATATATTCCTGGCTGTTTGTAGAAACCACATTTATCGAATACTTTTTGAAGAGAGCTCTTATCGAGGGTCCACTCAAAAATACTTTTCTTCAATACCACCTCTTCTAGGCTGCTTCTAGAAATTGAGGGCCCACCTAATCCATCTGATGGCCCCAGTAGTTAGCCTTGGACAATTGATTTGTGAAAGTGAATATATATTTAAAAATGAGCCATTCCCCGAATCTTTATTCTTGGGATTGGTGGTACAAGCCCTGACAATCTGAAATTCGCTACGCTCCTGTGCCTTCGCTTGTTGCCCTATGCAAAATTCGCTATCCAATGAATTCCACTAATTGTAAATTTAGATATCCACAATTTCCTACCATTTTCACGCGGATTTAAGTTCTTATCAACACAAGGATACGCGTAAAAAATCCTTAACATCTTGAGTTTCTCCGCATGTTCTATTTTCTTTGTTTTCGATTGGTTGCTCACCTCCAGCAAATGCTGAACATGTGCACAAATTTTCCTATGATAGTCAGAATGTTAGATTTGAATCAGAAGCCGAATATTGATTCAATCTCTTAAGGCACTATTTATACTCGTATTATCCCCTCATTTTGCATTCTTCAAAGCAGTTCATCATCTTCAATCAAAGAAGTTGCATTCGTCGAACAAGTTCTATCTTCCTAACCAAATCAATCAGATCCGAACGACATATTAAAAAAAGGTGTACATAGATATTTCTTAAAGGTAATAGAATCCAAAGATACCTTACATCCACTGCAATTTGTTTTTCAAAATTTGGAGAGGATGGCTGTGTTTCGCTTACAATCGCAGAATTCGATTTCTACAAATGATAATGGAATGATAATGGGATCCTTGAGGGCGGGCAACAACTTGCTGACATATGGAGATATATCCAAGGTGCCAAATCCTGGGAAGGTCTTCTTGATCCCATTAATCCTATTCTCAAAGCAGAACTGCTCAGGTATGGCGATTTTGCGCAGCTCTGCTACAACGCTTTTGATAATAAAACTTACTCCAAGAATTATGGCACATATAAGCACAATAAGGAGTCACTGTTACAAAAAAAGTGGTTTGGCTAAACGTGGCTATAAAGTTACCAGATATATATGCCAATACACGTAGCTTAACCTCCTTTGAAAATAAGTCAAGTGAGAAACCGGTTTGGATAGGCTTTGGATAGGTTTTATAGCCGTTTGCATCCATCCAATCGAGATTCAAAGACTTGGGCGACGTGACATAGTCGTTGCATGGAGAGGAACACAAACGCTACAAGAATGGATACAAGATGTTAGAGACATATTAGTTCCTGCTACAGTTTCCCAGGTTACGACTTGCAGCGCCAACTTAGGTTCAGATCTAGGCATTCAAATAGAGAAAGGTTTGATGGGTTGTTGTAATCTCATATGCTGTTGAGCTCATAATTCTAAGTTGTGTAACCTAATGGCTCTCAATGATCAACTTTACTATTTTATGTAATACTTTGCATATTTATTATTGTGAAATTCTAACATATGCTCAACTTAAACTGCTCCTTATATTGTATCCACTATTTTTTTAATACTTAGAACTAGTTGGTTCTATATTTCCTCTTTTTTTTTATTTGTTTTTTCTTCTCAAAGTTTTTGCCTATTTTTTTTTCTATATCCCCCTTAAAAAAAATTCTAATCTCTCTAAATTATTTCAATCAACCAAATAAAAAATCTTCTTTCAAGAAAATAATTTTTTTCTCTTCTTATTATTCCAATTTTTTTTTCTTCCAAAATTATTTTTTTCTCTTCAAAATGATTTTAATAAAATTATTTTTAAAATCAACTCTTTCCTATATCATCAAATTTTCTTTGCAAATTTTGCTAAAACTTTTCTTGGATTGAGACACTAACTTTCTCAGGTTTATAAATGTAATATTTTCACCTTCTGTACTAGACACTTTGTCTTCCTAGTGTTAGAATAAATAACTATTCTCTTAAGTTCTACTAGGATAGACTTACTTGAGGTACCATTCTTCCATGAGTCGAGTGAACTCTTAGTTTATCCTAGTTCATATTTGATGAGTTGTTGTAATCCA
Source organism: Wollemia nobilis (assembly GCA_028583015.1). Classification (NCBI taxonomy): domain Eukaryota; kingdom Viridiplantae; phylum Streptophyta; class Pinopsida; order Araucariales; family Araucariaceae; genus Wollemia; species Wollemia nobilis. The sequence continues at coordinate 20,912 of JAQPPZ010009907.1, forward strand.
ACGACTCTCAATGATCAACTTTGTTATTTATACAAAGTTGATCCATGAAATAAATCAATAAGTTCTATTTTGTTTCTTCAAATATTGTAATGCTTTGTAGTTCTACTCTTGGGAATTTTAACATGGTACTAAAGCAGGATAGATTCTGCTGGGCATTCTCTCTTAAAGGCAGTTTCATAAACTGGTTCACATATCTTATATTTTTTTTGAAAAAGAGAAGAGGTTTTTTAGATTGCTCATTTTTATAAATTTGCAATTTTTATTTGAGATATTGTTTATGGTAATCTCTAAATAGTTACACTTGATGTATTTTACCATATTATGCAAAATTCTCAAACCTTTTTTTCAAATAATATAGATATTTAATTTTTTTTTACCTGTAATTTTATTGTTCTCCTCGAAGGCCTATTTCAATCTCCATCTCTCTTCTCAGACGCAACTCATTGGACCAATAGCTATCACTGCGTTTCGATTTTTTATTGAATGTATACTTGCGTTGTTAGCATTATTACCATCACGACATACATTCACTAGTGGAGAAAAAGCACATAGGCATTTCATTTTTTTAAGACTATAAAATCATGGGTATCGTTATGGCTGTTAGATATTTTTTCAAATATTTTTAGTAAAGAAATGCTCCGTTTTTGACATCAATATTGATGGCCATTTGGTAAAAATAAGGCCCATTGATATTATTTAAAAATTGTGGCATCTCTGCCTACATTTTTTAAATTTGACATCCGAAATTATCTCTCGAAATCGTCGGGTGGACATTTGGTAAACCAAAGTCTATTTTGGCATATCTGCCAACGTATCTTCCCGATGCGGGATGATTAGCATTAATGGGTATTTCAAAACTCTTCTTAGATTTCAAAAAACATATCTTCTCCAACATTCAGTTTCACTGAAGACTCTCCATAATTATCGTCCTTTGACGCTTCCTTGGAGAGCTTCAATTTTGTTACATATTCATCTAGATGAATATAATTTACATCATATACATTCTCTCAAGTTTCAAGGTACCTCACTAGAGATTCATGGATTTTTTGGTGAAGAATCCCTTAGTTTGGTGGGCCTTCTACGAAGCTGTCTCCTCCATAGGAGCCTCTCCTTATCTTCTTCTATGGATTATTTACTGCATCTTACGCAATGTTAATAAGGTATTTAAGCTTAATTAATCTAGTAGAGTACAATGGTAGTGGATCCAAAATATTGTTAGTGGATTTTTAATAATATTTTTGGTTTTCTTCACTAATCTCCTCTTTTTTCAGTGAGTTCGAAGCATTTCTCATCTTTTAAATCACATTCGCTACCTATTGATGTAGCTTTGGTGAATTCGGATTCGTTCTACTCATAGATACATAAACATATGTTATTTATTTTATGATTTTTTTGGACTAATCTCCTATTTTTTTAGCGAAGATCGAAACATTCTCTGCTTTCAAATCTGATTTTTTTTTTTTAATTGAGTCTCTTCGATAAGGTATTAAGTGATTTGTTTTGGGCCCCTTACATTTTGTTCTATATTTTTGTAAGTGATATCTCTGTTATGTAGGTTTGTGCTACCGTCGCCTTCACTGCGTAACAGAGCTCCTTTGTGCCTTCCTCTCAGCACATTTACAACATCATATTTTTGTTGGTGTGTGGTGCCATTGTCTTCAGAGAGCATCTTTGCTGGAATCTTCCTCTCAGAACCTCCTCTTCGTAAAATTTGTTGGTAATGATGCAGTAATATTTATTATTTTTAAGATAACTTCTTTATTTCCTATGCAGGTGAAGTGTTAAAGCGAGCATCACATTTTTTAAAATATATTTT